>BPLQ01004481.1:1018449-1060926 GCA_021605075.1 Caerostris darwini
GAAGAAACCAGAAAGACATGATAATGATAATTTGTAAAAGTTTTATGAAAATGAATAAATTGAATGAGTGTGGAAAGTAAAAGAATGTAGCATACCTGTAATAACGCCACTTTGCCGCCAATATATTCCACTGATGGGAAAAATTCCTCCAATGTAAAGTTTAGTTTTATTTCTGTTGTCAACAGGAATCCATTTGTCCCAGACAATAATGTTATCCCGGATCCAATTGCAGGCTAGTTCTTCCATTTTAAAACCTCGACTTCTACCATACATGTAACGTTGTAACAAATCCATATATCCAGCTTGATCAAATGTTAAACCCTTTAGAACATAGTAGGCGTGGGGGGCATTTGTTCTAATTTTAGACCATATTACCTATTAAAAAACAGAAAAACATCAATGCATAGCACTTCAAATAATAAAACATTAGATTGAAATTTATCATGAATGAGTTCATATAAATTAGATCATATTGATCACATTGATCACATTCAATATCATTAAATCTAAATAATTATATTTAATTGTGTGTTTTATTTTGTTAACATAAATAATTATATTTACTTATGTTAAAAAACAATTTTTGATGGAATGAGAAAATTTATTTTTATTTCAGTAATTATTGTTTTACATTCTAAATTTTTTTTTATTTATCATATGGAATCAAATGCAAGCAATAATATTTTAAGCATTATTGTTAATCTTTCCCATAAAATTATTTTTTGACTTTTACAGGAAAGCAAAGCAAGCATAATAGTAATTAACTAATAAACTAATCGATTAAACTAACTTTGATTTAAGTTTGCAACGCATTTCTTACTTTTTCCATCTGATTAATTTCGAAATCGCATGTTGCATATGAAACATCTTCACAGTTTGGAAACGCGACTTGAGAAAACCGTTCAATGCTGCTGAAGGACATAGGCATTCTGTGATAAAATAAGGTATAGTTCCTAGCCAAAGTTCGTTTTTCAACAACCGATTCAAGTTGACCACCGATCCAAGCAACATTGACTAAAAGACCCAAATTGGTTATCTGACTTTTCAGAATATCAAAATTTAAATCTGAAAAATAAAAAAAATATTACTTTTTAATGAATATGAAATAACAAAAATCTGTCTACAAATTAAAATATTTAAAATTCTTTTTTCAAGAACAAGGATAAATTAAAATTTTTCTGAAGTGTAACAGCTCATCAAACAAACAAAATCGAAAACTACAAAAAGTACATACAAAATAAGTAAAATCAAGAAGAAAATTTAAAATTTTAATATATTTCTGTATTCTAATTTTTAAAGACATTTTGAATACTAAATAAGTCTTATGGCAAAGTTTTATTTATTAATCTTTGAGAAATAATATGATAGCGCAGAAGAAATTTGTGATAAATTCAAACATCTTAAAATTTTGAATATTTCAAAGCCGATAAGTAGCATGCAAATGCGTATAAAATGGTGCATCAAATTATATATAAGTAAAAGTCAATGGATCAAACTAGGATACATTACCAATTACAAAATTTCTACCAACTAATTACCAAATAAATCTTAGATAAAATTTATCTCTTTTCCTTAAAATTTCCCTATTTCTTTATTTAAATAATGTAATGAATTTAGTGGTTAGATTACTTATTACTGGAATTTCTTACAAATTTCTAAGTTCTCAACATAGGATTTACAACACAAATTGATGTTATCCGCTGAATAAATTGTAAGTCTTGGTGGTAGTAAAATAGTAAAGTAGTCACAGTAGAAGAAAATATTAAAATTTTTCCATTCAAGGATATTTATCCGTATACACTTTTTTTTAATAAATAGGGGTTTTTTTACGAGAATTTTTATTTATTTTATTATTTATCTATTTATTTATTTTTTTGAGATAATACATTAATAAGACATTAAATTCTCAAAATTGTCAACTTGCTGAATTATGCCATTGCCTTATCTGTCACTGGATAAAATTGGTGCTTGTTAGTATTGATTGTTAGTGTATCCCATAAACTAACGATATACTTCAACCTATTTTAGAGGTTTAAGTCTTCTGTACACAAATGCTTAGTTTGGATGATAGTAAAATTGCTGTGTCTTTCAGTAATTTAGACCCCTATTCTAGAAGACAAATTAGTATTACCTTTGTCATGTTTATACCTATACAATGTTTCGCGGATGTTTTCATGGGACTGAAAATGAAATAAGTAAATTCAAAGAAGTTTTTTGATAAAATTGTGATAAATAACCAAAGTTTTATTTTACATTGCATTATCATTTTGTTTTCGATCCACACTGCTCATCAGGAAGAAAAAACAACAGTGAAGTTATATACATACAATCGATTTCAAAAAATATTGTGTCAAAAATTAGGATATCTTAATGAAGATTTCACATTTAACTTATGATGCTTCAAAAAAATCATTGTAAATTTTAATAAAAACTAAATTAGTTGAAAGTTTTCTTTAGTAATTCTAATTCATATCTTTAATTATTCTTTTCGTATAATAATCTCAGATTATAAAAAATTAAAACATCGAATTTTAAAAATTGCAAAAATTACTCGTATTTATATTTATGAATAAAAAGTCATGATTTTAAATATCGCAATTGACAAAAACAATAAAACATTAAAAAAGAAAGAATTTTACAATTACCTGAGTAATCAACTAGAAGTGTAGCACACTGTACATCTGGTTGTTGACACTTCTTAGGCCTGTAAATACCATCTTTCCCACATTCTTTAAAAGTACAATATGTTTTTCCAGACATAATAGATTTCAGTTCCTCTTTAGAGAGTTCAAAATATTTCACAACTTCCGGCATTGTAAAAGCTCTCCAATGGTCAATAACAGTATTGTTCGATTCCCAAAAGTATTTTACAATATATTCAGCAATATACCAGCCAGACCTGAAATTGTCCGAAGTATTTTTATAAAAAAAAAACGAATACTAATATACAAAAATTTAAATAATTAAAAGACAAAGAATTAAAAAATGCAAAGGTAGTTTTTTGAAAAATGTTTAGGACAGTGAATATTACATTTTCAAATTACACTCCACATAACACGACAAAATACTATAGCGTGCTAATATTAAATATCCAAAATAAATTAACTATTCACAATTAAATATTAATAATTGAATATTTACAATATTGAGAACCCCAAAACTTAGTCTTTCAGGATACCGCCAAATTTTTTGAAAAAAAAAATTGAATATTGTAAAAATATTGAATCTAGCTTTGGCTAGCTAGCTATTAAAATCGAAATGCCTTTCTTATATAAGATTGTTATGCAAGAAAAGCAAAGATTTTTTTAATGAGCTTAAAGAAAATTCGGTACTTATGTATTAACGCCACCGCAGCAGAAGTTGCGCTAATGCGCCAATAAAGAGCTGCCAATGCGCCAAAATAAAGACTGCTTTGAATCTAAACTCTATATCGGCCCATTTTCCACCGAAATCCGATTGATTACTTTGTTTTTAAATAAAGTGTTTTGAATTTTGAAAGTGTTTTGGTTTTAAATAAAGTATTTTATATATTTTATGATTTGTCACAAAAAGTTTAAGTGTAGATTAGTGCCACTTAAAAATCGCCAAATCTGTAGCTGCGGTGGCGTTAATACGTAAGTATCGAAAATTCTTATCAATGCTTATCCAAAACTTAAACAAATACATCTCTTTAACTTTACATTTTGAAGAATATTTAAAAATGAGATCATGCAACAATTAAGCTACCCTAAATCAATTAAAAAATTAATACAAAAATATTGTTGAAAATAGGTCAAGGAAATGATTCATAAATAACTGACCTCAGCTGTGTATTACATAAAATAAACTAACTGTAAGAAAATTCAGTGAACAGCCTATGTTATTTTTACCATTTATTATAATCATAAAAATATTATTAACAGTTTTCTAATTTTTGATTGCTATATTACGGGATATTGAAATAGATTTTTAAAAAAATGTTTTATATTAATTTTCTTTTTTGATGTAGAGTATTTCAGATTTTGCATGTATGAAAAATGTGTCTCCTCATCACTTTGGAAATCATAGCCCACAATTTGATATCAATTTGAACCATTAAGATATCCTTTTGACCTATAATAGCTTATTATATACCTTGAACACAATATAAAGTGATAGTTAAAATTGATAATATTTATTTTTTGATTCATTCTTCAAAGGAATTTATTCAATATTATAATATATACAGGGGTATTATATTTAAAGTCCCACTTTCAAAATGCTGAAAAAAAAGCCCGTTCTTCACAATGAGCTCAAATTTGAACTGAAGATACTTGAAGAAGGAGGAAGCGGTATGGCATAAAAAAAGTTCCAAAGTGTATTAATAGATGGCGCTGTAAGCGGCATAACGAAAGTTAATTCGACTGCCAGCAATATTTTGAATCAAATTACAACGCATTTGGCATGAATTGCACATTAAACTAACTGTAGTGTTCAATGTGCTTGATTGTTTCAGTTTTTTGACAAAAAAAAAAAAAAAAAAAAAACCTTCCAAGTCTTTCAAAAGTTGTGACACTGTTAGTGGAAAGCCCATACACCACAGTACGGTCATACCAAATTGGATGGGACAAAAAACGGGGGAACTATTTTTGGATGCCATACCGTTTCCCCCTTCTTTAAGTATCTTCAGTTCAAATTTGAACTCATTGTCACGAGTGGTTCTTTTTTTTTTTTTTTTATTTATTTATTTATTTTTTTTTTACAGCATTTTGTAAGTGGGTAAAAAATAAAGTATCGTACATGGAAACACTGCAACCAGATTAACAAGTTAGTGAAGAAGTGCTAAATTATTTTGTTTATAATAAATGTGAAAGTATCGAGTGAAGTATTTTCTAACATTTAAATATTTACTCTTCTAGTAAACTAGAACTGCATGAAGTTCGTAAAAGAGAAAATGCAAAATGTTTTTAAAATTAAATTTATCCTCAGAAAAGGGAGAATTTTTCTTTTGACAAAATAATTTTGTAAATCTTTCTAATTTGTTTTGACAAATCCAGTAATCAATGGATGCAAACGAGAAAATATTAATACTTCGTTATTTTTTAAAAGTTTAGTTCTTAAATTATTTCAAAATGCTCTTTGTATATAATGCAATTTATACAAACCTTCCAACTGGACCAAGGGGGCCTAGTACATCAATCTGTCCAGTTTCCACCCATTCCTCGATGTTAAAACCAGGAGTTAGCCAAACTTCAACATTTATCATAACCTCTGGTCCATACGCATCAACTTTGGAACAGTTTCTTAAAAAAAAGTATACATGAATTTAAAAAGATAAGAATTTAATTGGTTTGCGAAATATTTAGTAGATACGTCCATAAAAGGACATATCATTAAAAATATTACTTAACAATGATTATTTAAGATGCATTCTATTATTAGTATATTTTATAGCGTATCTCTTCTTCCTATTATAATGAAAATTCTTTGCCAATGAAATTTAATGAGTTGAATTTTGAAATTATTTAATATCCCACTTTGTTACAATTAGAAATTTTGTAAGAATTATTAAAATATTAGCTATAAGTTGATAACATTTGATAAATTTTGTTAATAGATATATTGCATTACAATAAGACATTTTTCTCTGATATATTTAAGAAATAGTACTATGAAAATAAAGATTAGACAGATCAACAAAATTCAGGGAACATGAATGGCATTATTTAAGAATCTCAAGAAATATAAGATCAGACAATAAATAATATAATTTAGAGATAATTAAAGCAAGGCATACGATTTAAATGTATTGCGGCTATAAAGAATTCGAAATTAATAAACATATAATGCAATGCATGTAATGATAAGTTACTATGCATATTTGTAATGAGAAATATTTTGCTTTTAAAGGCTTAAATTTCTGAATTTTTATTGAATTAATAATTAGAAAAAAAAACAATTAACAACATTCTGCTCTAATTTTATTAAATAGTAAAAAGTAAGTTGAAAACATACTTTGGGGTTTTGCATGTTGAGATTTGCCGCAAAGTCTCGTTTGTATCTTCTCCTGAAGTATCATCTTGAGGAGATGAAACGTACACATAAGTATAACCGATAACTTCTCTTAAAAGAAATTTGAGAATGTGAGAAGCCAATTGATGTGCGACTCTATGGCTTGTTTGAATTCTAAAGGGTAAATCATACTCCTTCACAAAAAAATGCCTTGTGATTTCTCCTTCTGTAAATGAAAATTAGAAAAGGTATGATAAACGAAGGAATTTCATACATCCATACAAATATATTTTATACTTTTACCATTACCTTGATGTTGTTGCAGGCATTGAAAATCAGCGGAATCTGCAATTGAGTGGGCAATTAAAATAGAACACAAGAAAACAATAAACCACATCCTTCATGAACACCTCTCCTTAAGTCTCATGATCAGTAAATCTGGAAACTGAAAAAAAAAAAATAGGAAATATTTCTCAATATAATCAATTTTATGCATAAAGATATGTTAGAGAATATGATTTAGATGGTAGGAAAAATATAAATTTAAGTCTACATTAAAACTACTTAGTAATCTTATAAATAAGCAATCCAGACAAAAAATACGTAATGTCATCATCTTAATTTATTACGAAGACGTATTTTAAATTCTGGTAATGGATATTTTAGTTCAAGTATCTAGGGGACACGATGCTTAATGTGCAATTCACATTAAATGAAAATCATATATAACGAGATGTTGCTACTTGTCCAGCTTTCTTAACATACCATTTTAGGTCATCAAGAGAATTGCACTGCTGCAATTGAGCAAGATTGGTTTATAGATGTCCCACATAACATTTGGTAAGCTAATTCACCCGATCTAAAGCTACTGAGAAAATAAGGGAACTAAGAAATGAACCTTTAAGAAGAGACAACTACACCCTTTACACCCTACACTCTGTGTAGTACCAACTCATGTTCACAGAATGGTCCAAACTCGACATACTAGTAAATGTCATTCATTACCACATTGACAGTATGCCAAAAAAATAAAACTTGGGATTCGAACTGAAGATAATGTAGTCTCATTTTAACAAATAAAATATAAATTCTGTGATTTTTTTGTCGTGTGAAATAATTTATTAAATACTTTCAAAGTTAACTCAGAATTTTCAATAAATCATTAAATGGAATATTTTGAATCAATTTGCACAATGTATTTCATAATTAAGTAGAATTTTGGATAATATTTTATTTTAAGGTAGTCAAACTAAAACTGTAATTAACAAATATAACACAGTCAGCTACAAAAAATGCTATATCATAAAGAAAGATCGCGAATGTAACTTAGTTGAAATAATTTAAAATATGAGGTATCAAATTTCTTCAGCTCATAATTAAATGGAAAAAGGGCTTGATATGTAAAGAACGCTGGAAAAAAAAATACATTATATGAAGTTTTCAATTTTTTCGTATCTAATTTCTTACAAAGAATCTTTTATTTCATATACGAGGATGTTTTGTTTGAAAGAACTGGTATATTAGTTTATTTTATCAAGTTATTTAGATAAACCAGTATTGCCACCGTTTTAGAAATATACTTGATTGACATACGTAATAAATGAAGAAAACCAGAAAGGCATTCTGATAACGATGAAGAAACAAAAAACTCTAATCATTCAATACTGATTTAAATGGCCTTATTTAATATCTAACTCTTAAATCTTTCAAATGAATTGATTGAATCTTGATTCCACACGATATGATAAGAACTAAGTAAGAGAGCTTTGAATTTGATAACTTGTTCAAGATGGGTTTTATATATATATTTTATTTCATACAATACAAAGAGTAGAAAAAATTGGAATAAATTGTCTTTCATTTAAATGAAATTTAATACAGCCTTGCGATTCTTTTTTGATACATGAATAAATATTTAAAAAAAAAAAAAAATGCATATTATTTTTATGGCACTTTAAAACAACATGAATACATTTTTTTTTATTTAATGCACTAAATAAATTAAATAGTAAAGTAAATCTAAGATACAATCACTGTCAGAATCACTTGAATTCGTAATTTTCTTCTAATATAATTGCTTGACTTTTAGTCTAATCTTAATCACATCTAGAGGACAGAAGATTTTAATCCACTGGTGGTACGCGTTGAGATCACTGGTTTCCAAATGTTGAGACTAGGTGAAAATTTTTCTATCATCTTCAAGTGTCTAGTATTGATAATCAAGCTGTCTATTGCGAATTTTCTGGGTTTCTTCAATATTATTCACAAATTCTGAGCATTTATTCTTAAAAGTTCTCACATGGAAGTACCACTTACTACTCTAATCATCGGTGAATAGTTCCTGGCAAACATAAATGAAATGGAGATCAACAATGTATAAAACATAAAGATCCAAGTTTTTTATTATTAATATAAACATATCTTTTGAAGGGGTATTTATAATCAAGAATAATAAATAGTATTCATTAAGGAGGAGAAAATAATAGCTATTCCTTGTAATTAAACAAAATTATTTACTGAAACAGCACACCTAAATCTGTAGAAATAACTGTCGGACGATATGCACCTTAAACAAGCTTTCATTATAGCCAAATCGAAAATTCCTGATGTGGCACATTAAAAAAGGGTTTAATTTTTCAACGAATTAAATTGTTAGACAGACAAATGAATCAAACTGGAAGTTTGGGTTTAGAAACAATTGCAAATATCTCCACATGAATTGAAGTTATACATATATAATGTATACGTATAACTTCAATTCCAGTGTTGGACATAACACGACAAGTTGGATCTTATCGAATCATCTTTTAAATTGACTGAAGAAATCATGGACTAAATAAATAAAAAGTAATATATAAAAAAAAAATTAAAGTCAATTCCTACTTTTTTTTCACATTATCGCAGGAAATCCCTTATAAATAATTTTCCTTCATTTTTTTAAGTTTATCTGGCGCCATCTATTATTAGATACATGCAACTTAAATCTAAAAAAAAAACTAAAATTAATTAATTAAATTGAATTACTGAATTAATATTTGAAAAAAACTGTATTAACATCCAGTGTCATCCACTACAAGTTAAAAAAAAATGTATTTGAACTTGAGTGGATAAATAAAAAGTATTTTATTAACGATTGAAAATTTGAACAAGATATATATAGGGAGAGTGTGAGCTAATAGAAGGAATTGAATAAATAATCGACTGTGATTATTTCAAAGCTATCACGACATTTTTCCAGGGACGACCTTTACGTGAGTGTATCAGGTTAGGTTCTTAAAAATTGACTGAAACTTGGCTGTACAATAAGTGAAGCCTCTCTTTGACCAAAAATAAACCAATAATGGCGTTCTTCAATTAGGATTCTAGAGTCCCAATTATTCATGAAGTCGATTTCTAGAACTGTAGCTTTGATTCCGATCATTTAGAATTTAAATGGCCAATAAGATAGAGAAGTTTGTTTCAATAGATACTAATCTTAACCCTTTAACGGGCACAAGCCGTTTTCTTTCAAAATGTACTTTTTACGCTATAATTAGAGAAAAGAAGCTCATTTATGACCAAAAAAAGTATTTTTTTAATTTTGTTGTTGGGGCTATCGTTTATAACTGGTGTGGTTACATATTTACCACCGCCCAATACAAGCAATGACATTTTACTGACTTATTCAATAGAAAAAATATGAAATACAAATAAATATGCATTTTTGTAAAACTATTGATTATTAGTTGTTTCAAAATTAAAAATATAATTAATTGCGCATGAAATAAGTGCTAGAAAAACCAAATACAATGTGAATTACCAAATGTATTATTTTTAATTATTCCGGTGAAACAACATAAAACAAAAAGGTGCACACAATGGGACATTATATGTTGAACATAATATGTTTGTCCGTTTCTGGTTCGTTTAGGTGCTACAGTGTTTTCACCTTCTGTATATTTACCCTTTTTCTGGCATGTGTGTTCCAACATTAGTTGTTCTGATTTCCTGTGGAATGACAATTTCCTTTTTCGCTGCCATCCAACTTGATTGCAATTTTCGCTTTTTACTGCAAAATCCTCCTATTAACCCACGAGCTATTCTTAACCTAACTTCTAGATGCGAATTTCTAGCTGTGTTATGATTATCCACATACAATATATAGGAATTTACTAAACTAGCATCTAAAAGAAAGTAAAATAACTGTTTGATCGTCTACTTGACCTATACGAAGATTTCAAGTGGTTAAATTTGGGCATTCCCCCCATACTTTTTATGTAATCTACAATTGCTTTTAGGCAAACAACTTTCTTTTTAGAGCTATATTTCTGGGTTCTACTTACTTCTGTCATTTCATTCATATTATGGGCTGTTGAAAGAAGAATAACAAGCTTAGTATCCCGCCATTGCACTACAACAGTGTCTCTACATGCCAATATCAGCGATTCATTTTTTTTATTGGTAATTTTTCTTTTTTTTCAGGGCTTCAAGAAATTTTCTACTAGTTCTGATGGTATCAATGACATATATGTTTTTTTTGAAAACAGTGTTTCCATCAATGGAATTGGATTCCAACCAATGGATTCCACAAAAACCACCAAATGCGGAGAAGTATTGTGCAAATCATTGGTGAGATTTGTTATAACTCTATATCCCAATCCTTCCGAAAAGCCACCATTGTTTTTTTTCCCTGTATAAACCTCAAATTGATACAGATACCCACTGGATGCGTCTGACCTATCCCAAATCTTATATCCTCATTTTATAGGTTTTCCTGCTATATATTGCTTCATAGAGGACAGCTTCTTCAGAGGTTAGATTTTCTTTTTCAATGCGTCTATCTAAATTATTATTCAATACATTGAGTTACTTTATTTTATTTAAAATCACTTAAAAGTCTTATAAAAATATTACTTTTATTAAATTCCATTTCGAATTATTATTTCTGAATATCTAAATATTTATGTAGTCCAAATAAAATCGCTAAAATATGCTCAATAATATTAGTAATAATATATATTATATCAGTTGCTTATAAAATTTAAGTATAAGCATAAATATAAACATATAAATCAAGTAATATACCAAGCGAAATGCTTTCCTGAAACGAATGAATCAGTTGCAAACCAGGCGGTGGTAAATTATATGCCCCCTCTAAAATCGGTAAGCAGGCAGTGGTAATTATCTTGCCACCAATTATAAATACATACAAATAAAAAAATTTCGCATTAATTTTCAAAATACATAATGAAATCTAGCTATTATATCTTCAAGATACACAAAATATGATTACATAGCTTCTAACGTATTTTTATTCATAATTATACTGTGAGGCAGAAAAAAATACTTGCATATCATCGCCATTTTGCTCGAAAACTGACGAAAAGAGGAAATTTAGCAGTGATTTAGTGAAGAGCTGATTACGAAGGACGGTTTCTGCTAAGGGGCAATGGTAAATAATTTTCCACCTGGTGCTGGGAATCAAATCGCGTGGTGGTAAGATATATTTACCACCTCCTTAAAAAGAGTTAAGAGATCTTCCTAAAATAAAAGTTCCTTTAACATTAATTTTTTTAAGTGTTATTCATACACATTTTTACCAAACACTAAAGATGCTCTCAAAATATTTTAGATACTCAACCCTAAAATAATTACTTTTTTCCTATTACGTCAAATGTTAATCAGAATAGTCCCTCTAACAGACTTTTCATTACAAAAAATTATAAGATGACAAAGAAAGCCTCAGCATATATAATAATGTTTCAAAAAGAACACCAGCAAATTAACCACCGTTGTTTAATTTGGATGCTATTTTTAGCATTTCTTATTCTTATTATAAAAGACAAAAAATCATGTGCATTACTTGATTCTCAGTTTATCAAAAAACAAATTAAATTAAAATTACTCTTTATACACGAGGAATTAAAACACCATTTAATAGAGGAAGAGTTTAAATGCAATTTTTCAAACATTATTTAAATCGCAATCCCATTTATACGAAAAAATTGAATGGTCTCTGCAATAGTCACTAAAGGGCATTTAGAATCTATACGTGTAATAAAGAGTTGTTTTATCAAAATACTGAATTTTATTACATTCAAGGATTCCACACAAATTCTGGATAAGATATTCTGTCTGTAGGAAAGATCAAGCTCTTTAACTGTTAATTTGGAAGCAAATAACCTTTCAAAATAGCTTAGGATATATTTTTTTTAAGTGACTTTGTTTTTCATACTATAACAATTTTCAAAACTGAACAAGAAATTAAATATTCAAATTTAACAAGTAATTAACTAAATAACAGAACCATACTTGTTGTTAATGTTAAATAATAATCATTGAAGAATAATATTTATGTTTAAAAAGAATAAATTGCTAGAACATTGCAAATCATTTCACAAGGTATAATATTTAACTTTTAACTAATAATAATTGATATCAATAAATTAGATTTGAAAAAAAATCTCCCTCGAATATTTACCTATATTAGCCGCATAGCACATAACTTAATGGATTAAATTCACAGAATTTTTTTTGCAAAATGAAACTATACAGATGTATTTCCTAAATAATTAGCTATCGAATAGCGATATCGGGAAAAAACGAAATTTCAATCGTTCTTATCGCGTTGTCATTAGTCCGAACATGATTGCAAGTATCTTCTACAAAACAAAGGACATTTATTAACCTTAAACTGATTTTCTGATAAATGTGAAAATACAAATAAAAACCCCAAGAATACTTCGCAGCTCGGTGTATATCTGGAAAGCAATTCAAGATAGGCCATTTTATATCTGCTTATCTAACAACGTGTAAAACAATATTTGTATCAGAGGTCTATCAGTTTTTTTCAAAATTTTATCCACTCGTGTTGCTATAATGAGGCATCGATAAATCAAGCAATATTACAGTGATTATAAAATATAAATTATCAAAAAGCATGATCACCATAATCATTTCCAATGTTCAACTTTGAACGAATTTGTGTTAAGTGTTCTACCGAGTTTTGCTGATAGTTAAATCGAAAGTGCTATTGAAACCAATACGATTTATTGAGATAATTTTCATTTATGAAGAAAAGATCATTGTTAGAAATGAAATGAAGTATTCTTAAGAAAAAATAAAGTCGTAAATATAAATTATAATGTTTTCACAATATTTTTTAATTACATGAAATGCAAGAAATAGCTTTAGAAGTTTTTAAAGTTTGCTTATTTTTAAAATCTGTAAATCAGGTATGAGACATGTAAAAAGGTTAATATAAAAGTTTGAGATTATCAATCCTAATTAAATAACACCCAAAAACAATTAAAAATTGAAAAAAGGGAAGAATACATAATAAAGCTACATTTTAAAATAATATGGCATTTAAAAGAAATGAATTTTATTTATAATGAGTACATCTATATCCTATGTATAAAGGACAGTCTGTTTTAATAGCTTTGATCTTCTCTAATTAGTTTTTGGAAGCACTACACATTAAACCCAATTATAATTTTTTTTTCTGCCAGAGACTTTAAATTTATATCACTTTCAAAGGTATGATAATCATACAGACTGCCCTTTAAAATAATTAGCATTGATTTGAAAATGGCAAATATAGAATTAATTTGTTTCTATGTATAGTGATTTAATCATAGGTTTGGTGTGTCGTTTTACGGTCATTTTTTGCCCAATTAAGCTAATTAGACCGGGACTTACAGCTTAACGTGGATTCTGAACCACTCACAAACATTCATGCCACTGCCAGTTTGGTTTATTTGTCGCTCTACGGTAATTTTGTGCACACTTTAGGCTAATTAGGCCGAGACCTACAGTTTAACGTGGATTACGAACCACTAAAAAGCATCATGCCACCGCCAGGATTCGAAACAGAAGCCCAAAGGCCACAGCGCAAGTCATCAGGCCGCGTTTAATCAGAGAAAGCTTTCCTTACGACAAAACTAAATAGAGATGGTAGATTTGGTGAAAAAAAAAGGGTTGGCGGGGGTGTATGAGAAAGCTTAAAGTTTCATAAAATTTTAAAGATGTAGATCAGGACCCTCCAAACGATTTGATCAAAGGGCCAAATTGATTGAACACCTAAGTCAGACCTAAGACACCGTATACTAAGATACAATCATTTTAAATAAACAAAAGCTAAAGAATTTTCATTAATATTTTTTCTTTAAAACATAACCACCACTGAAAAGAAAACATTTTTAAAATATAAAATATTCCGAATTTGCATTTGAATTACAAAGAAGAACTAGGTAAATATTCGAATATGAACAAAAAAAATGTATGATAAAAAAAATGTATGATAAAAAAAAGTTATTTTCTTATATTCCCATTTTTATTAAGATGCAATATACAAATGCATTTTTTTTTTTTATTAAATAAATACTTCATTTACAATTTGAAATTTCTTTCGTAATTTTTTTTTTTAATTTCATCGCTTAGTTTTCGTTTCAGTAGCAATAATTTAAAATGCTATATATTTTTTTTTCTTTCTAATGCAGCTGGCAAACACAGACAGCTTGGTCTTTGGATGCCTTAAGGCAAGTGCTGCACAAACGTACTCACTTTGCATGATCCAGGGGGCGCGTGTAACTTGAAGATAAGCCACGGACGCGGAGTAACACTGCCCCCGGAACGCTCTACGATCCTATTAGACCGGGACCTACTTTTTAAAGTGGATTCCGAACCACTACAAACATCCATGGCACCGCCGGGACTCGAACCCGAAACCTGTGGTACCGAGCGCCAGCCACTCGGTCATTCAGGCCCAAAAAAAACGCTATATATAACTGCAAACAGTTACCAGTGAAAGTACGCGGCTACTTAAATTTCATTCATTATTATTACTGTGTCAAATTCTATTCTGTAAATATAGATTTATGTATGGTTATGATTATATTTTTTCTATTAAATATATTTCCGTGGATTATTTTTATTGCTGAAAAAAGTCAGTATTATTTTCCAACTGGGGCCATCTGGATCCATGGCGCATACGGATCATAGGCAGAAGATCGTTGATGTAATGCATGTAGATTTTTACCACTTAAAATTAGAATGTCTGAATTCTGGTAAATTGTTCGTAAATAAATTATAAATCAAATACAATAAAAAAAAATTGCTATGTAAAGGATATTTATAACTTCAGTTAAAACAAGTATTTTACCAAAACATATCGAGGATTTTTTTAAATATTTAGTGTTCACAAATTATCCATAATCTCTTCACTGGGGAATAAGTATAGATTTTAAAAGATAAGGGAAAAAGGACGCAGCGTTTATCAAACTTGAAATAGCATCAAATTTAGAATTTATTTTTGTATTATATTGTAGAATATTTTTGGTGTGACTGTTTTAATTTGTGAACTATTTTTTTTTTTTTTTTCAATTCCTTCTATTAGCTCACACTCTCCCTATATATATATCTTGTTTCAAATTTTCAATCGCTAATAAAATACTTTTTATTCATCCACTCAAGTTCAAATACCTTTTTTTAACTTGTAGTGGGTGACACTGGATGTTAATAGTTTTTTCAAATATTAATTCATTAGTTAAATTTAATTAATTAATTTTAGTTTTTTTTTTAGATTTAAGTTGCATATATCTACCAATAGATGGCGCCAGATAAACTTAAAAAAATTAATGAAAATTATTTATAAAGGACTTTCTGCAATAGAATGAAAAAAAAGTAGGAATTGACTTTAAAAATATTTTTTTATAATACTTGTTTCTTTTGATGTAATGGTTTCTCTTGCTTATTAGTTTGGTTTGGTTTGTCGCTCTACGGTCATCTTGTGCGCACAAGGGCTAAACAGACCCGGACCTACAGTTTAAAGTGGATTCCGAACCACTACAAACATCCATGGCACCGCCGGGATTCGAACCCGAACCCTGTGGTACCGAGCGCCAGAGCGCTAGCCACTCGGCCATTCAGGCCCCTCTCTTGCTTATTAAGCATTGGTACATGCCAATGACATTATCGTATACTTAAGCGAAACAAAAGAATATTTTATTGTAGAAATTCAAAAATTTACATTTCTTAAGCATAAAAAATCTGAGAAATTCCAAACTGCCAAGTGAAGCGTTTTTTGAAGCGTTTGTCAATATGATTTTAATAACGCGTCTTGAACTCGTGTTTCTATTTCATAAATCAACTTTCAAATTGTTCTTGTATTGAAATTATTTTTTGTCAACAAATGATTTAAATTAAACTATTTATAATTATAATTGATAATCCACTTTGATTCAAGACATGTTAATAAAAGGCGTTTCGCATCACACAGAAAATTAAGCATTCCTTATTTTCGCTCCAAACTCTTGACAAATGATTTCTATTAGATAAGATGCTTTCATGACAGTGAGATTTGAAGTGTTTTTGTTCCAGCTTGGCCCTTAAGGCAAACATACCACCGTATTCAGTTGTCTTATGCAATTGACTTCTTTAATGCTTCGCCTAGTTTCTTGGTATAGTTTTGAATAAGATTATACACATAAAAAGTGGGAAAATATTCAGCAATGCAACTATGTTACTCGAAAAGTATAAATAAAATAGTTGAATAAAAATTGTAGCCGGACATCTCATTGCTCAGCAAGTCAGTTTACATAACAGTCATTAGAAATAATGTTAAAAAATTGAAGAGTCCGATTTTTTTTTTAAAAAAATATAATGTAAATTAAACCAGTAACCATAAATGTTCAAAAAGCGTGCAGTGCAAAAACAACAACATCTGAACCTTTTCGGCTTAAGCTGAACTCGATTTATCGACACTCTCAAATTACTCGGATACAATTTCAGATTGAATAAAAATTTTTTTAGAAAGGGTAGTAGTGTAGAATACTAATCAAGCAATACATTTTCAGAAAGGTATTCCTATAAACATTGGCGATATCCATGTGAATTAAACAAATAAATCTTATATATATTAAAACTTCAAAAGGTATACCACGGAATAGAAAAAAAAAATTAAAAGAAAATTTAAGCACATTTAATTTTTTGTTACAAGCTCTTGGCAGTTGATTTCTTTTTGATAAGATGCTCCTATGACAGATATTAGAAGATATTCGAAGTACTGTTTGTTTCAACGTTACTCTTACACATTATCACCACATCCAGTTGGTTTATATCAGGGGTGGCCAACCGCGGCCCGCCTCGAATATTTTTCCGGCCCATGAGATTTATTACACTTTTACAAAATATATTTATTTTATAATGGCCAAAATAGTTAAATGCGTGCATCCATATATTCAAAAATCAACTGCCGAAATTATGAGAAAAAATTAACTTTGAATATAAAATAATATTCCTGCGAATATATGACAGATATTGTCAAACAGACAATATCTGTCATATATTCGCAGGAACTGCGAACTGAATTTATGAGTTTACAGTTATGAGTTCTCAGAATAAGTAAATTATATTCTGCGATGATGAGCGCGCATGTTGGAACATCTAATATTATAGATTCTATGTTTCACTTTAAGTGACTTCAGTGACCATCCCTACATACACACAGTAGGTTGTTGATAGTGCTTCTGGTTCAACTTATTACAGCTGCGAATCGATTTTTATTTATTTTTTATTTTTTTTTATTTTGAAAATGAAATTGATCAAACACAAAACAACCTCAAACATAACGGATGCTAACCTGCAACACCAATTACGATGTGCAAATACCCAAATTGAGATCAATTTGCAAAAGCTAAGTGAAAGAGTGGAGAAACAAATATCGCACTAGTAAAACAAATATTTTTTAAGATTTTCATTTTTTTATTTCGTTTATATTTATATATTTTTTATATTTCACTTTTAGTGTTATATATTTCTTTGCAATGTGCGTATAGTATAATTATTATTATATTATCTATTTTTATATGTAAGAATAATAGTAAACACAAAAATAATAACTCATTATGTTCCAATTATTCACTCCAAAAAATGTCTATAATGGTTCTAAATCTAATATGAGGATATATAATTTTGAGGCCGCGGAGTTACGATGCATTTCCAAAGTGGCCCGCAAGATCATTTGGGTTGGCCGCCCCTGGTTTATATAGTAACTTCTGTAATGCTTCGCGTCTAGTTTCTTTGTGTAGTTCTAAATAATATTATATATATACATATATGCACAATAGAAAAATATTTATTTAACCCATTTCCATCATAAGTGCATATAAGCGAAAATGTTTTCGCCCATTATCACCGTAGCTCATATATGCGAGCTAGTGTAAAGGGATGATTGTAAACGAACTAAAGTGTTTTTCCTGGTAAAAGCAATTCTAAAAAACTGATAAAAATGGAAGGTATTGATTCGAATAGTAGCGAAGAAGTAAACAGACCTACAAAATCTACCATCATTCAAAAATAGACTAACAAAGACCTACATGATCCTTTTGAACAATTACATTATTTTCAAAACTATTCGTATAGAGCATTTCACGCTCAACATTTTCTAATACCCATTGAAACAACTTCATCACAAAAGGTTGCATTTATCAGTGTGATAACTGCCGTACGTTGAGCATTTCAAGTATTAACATCCGGTACAGAATTATTAAATTGAATTTCTCTAATTATTTTCAGTGTATAACTTTATTGAACTAAATCAAATTATAAATTCTCTGTGTACGCCATTTTAGAGATATTTCAAATTGATAAAACAAAAGCTATCTTTAAAAAATATTGGTGATATGGCTCTTTTTTCCCACTTTTTCGAATAATGAAAATGGTTAAATATTTATTTAATTAACACATATTACATCACCTTATTTGAAGATATATTTACTTGATACAAATTCGATTTGAAAACAACTATTCTTGCATTAATACCGAAAACAGAAAATAACTTTTAAAGAGAAAATACATTGATCTCAGACTTTTAACTAGTAATAAATGCATATTTTGATAGTTATTTTTGTATTTTAAAAATATCGTTTCGCAAATTATGTAATGATTTAATTAGAAAGCATTTTGAAACTAGGTTTCCGTTTATTATTAAAAAGTTTTAGTACATAAAAAAGATTTTCTATTGAAATACATGTATATGAAATATTTTTTTTTACTTAAGAAATCTGATTAGAATATTTATCTTTAGAAATAAATTTTTCAAAAACATTTTATTAATAACGTTTTAAACCAATTATCTAACCATGGGAAGCGACGCCTATGGAGAGTAGGAATGAAATCAAAAGACAGCACGAGATATTTCCTTCCAAAAAACCAAAGTTTTATAAATAAATTACAAAAAAACGCATTGAAAAGGAATAAAGGCCTTAATTATCATCTATTTCAAAATTCTTAATAATCACTCATATCATTGTTATGCAACACCAGAAACAATACTGAATGTTTGTCGTATTTTGAAATTCTTTGTTCAAGTTTCCGATAAACTTTGAAAATTCCTTGCCAAGGCATTCAATATTTTAGCTTCTTTCACAACTACCGTATATTTCTGAATATAAGCCAATCCATGTACAAGCCAAGAGTGCGTTTTATTATCATTAAAAATAAAAACCCTTTTTCTTTAAAAATAAAATCTTTTCTTATATTAGGAAAAAAAAGAACCCCAAACAAAATGTCGGTTTATTAGAGCATTTATTTAAATAAGAAAAGGGGCACAACAATATTTTCTCTTGTTAAGTAAGTGAAAGTGCAAAGAAAGACTTTGAGAGCCAATGCTTTAAACTAAAATTGGAACAAATATAAATCCAAATGATTTAAAATGACGTGTAACATTCTACGTCAATAGAAAACTATTTATTAAATAATTAATGTAGTAAAAGTATCTAAAGAACAATTAAAAAATGGATGAGACAAATGGAAGAAAAATTAAAAAAGAAAAAATTGCGAAGAATCACTTTCTGTTGAAAAAGAAAATAAGTTTAAAAGTAAGTATTTTCAACTTCAAACTTTGGAAAAAATATGAACTTTTGTATCCTACTATTTTTTAAATTCATAGAAGGTATTGTTAAAGATATCAAATGAACGCAAGAGTTATAAACTTACCTATACACGTTTTACTTATATGTAAATCTACTGTATAATTAGAATATTAGATCATTTAAATTATTATTAGATATTAGATAATTAGAATTTAAATATTTTTTATAAATATAAACCTCAGGCTAAAAATAATCTATTGTTGCTGAAGTTAATAACCAATATACCCAGACCAAGTGGTGCTACTCATAATATTGTACATTTTGTTATACTTCCGAAGAACTCTAATTGTCGAAGTATTAAAACTTTATATTGTTTACAGAGTAAATTAAAATGTAAATAACTGTATCTTCAATAGATAGTTAATAGAAATGTCCGATGTTCTCCAAGTCTTGTTGGTATGAAAGATTGAAAGCGAACCAAAAGAAGTAATAACCAATAATCTTCGATTGAAGGAAATTTATTAGAAGAACGCCGACGTAGCAGTAAATGTTAAATAATAAATCCTAAATTAATTGGACTGGTTTAATTGTTTCAGTTTTATTACAATAAAAAATGATTAATAAAAACTTTTGTAGAACGTAGTCGCCAGTGTTATAAAATACAAAAGAAAAAAAAATGACATTTTACTTTTGGAGTATTCAGCAAACAAAAATGAAATATCTTATCACTTAATGCATACAAGACCTTAAATCAATGTGTATATGAGTAGATAACATTAATAATGTGATAAAAGCATGCATAAAATTGCTGCGTCGGATAAATTATTAGCAAGGGGAAATTTTAAATGATATCAAAGTGATCGATTACCTTAATAAGTGTATTTAGTAAATTATTAAAATTTCAGCAGGTATTGAACGGTTCCGAATAATTTGAACAGATTGCAGCCATCGCTCGGATGAATTATTTCTGAATACTTGTTTTAGTGAAATTTTTTTAATTCATACGCAATTGTTTTATAAGAGAGTAAACAGCTGTTTTCATATCAAGTTTACGTTTAAACAATGTATGAAGCTCAAAACAAAAGATTATGACAGTTGGGTGGGTTTTTAATCATGGATATTTATATAATAAATGTCCAGATTTAGATAAGAATAAAGTGATTTCATATCTTTTAATTTGCTTTTTTCTATCATACTGCTTGCCAATACAGTGTGGTATACTATGTAAGCACGAAGATATGGTTCTCACTAGGACTTAAATCTATATCTCCTTCAGCTACTCAAACATTTATAATTCTTAAGCCAAATTTTTGAAGATATAGACATTACTAATATTTCATCGTGACAACTCCTCAATCTATATGGCTATGAAAATAATTTGATATAGAGCTTCATATATATTTCTGCCATTTCATTGCATGCATCAGGTAAATGATGCTTAAAATAAATGCTAAGGAAATAGTTCCTAGGAGCTAATAACCCTCCATACCCTCATTAACATTCACCATGGGGACAATTGGTAAGGTAATTACCGTTACTTGTGCAAATTATTCCAAAAATTCTAGATGCATCAGCATCAATAAGAATCAGCATCAATATTAATAATTCTAAGCATCAGCATCAATATTAATAATTCTAAGCATCAGCATCAATATTAATAATTCTAAGCATCAGCATCAATATTAATAATTCTAAGCATCAGGTCAATGATACTTAAAATATGTGTTAAGGCAATAGTTCCAAGGAGCTAATAACACTCCACACCCTCATTAACATTCCCCATTGGGACAATTGGTAAAGTATTACCGTTATTTGTGCAAATTATACCAATAATTATAATAATTAATAGTTCCAAGGAGCTAATAACACTCCACACCCTCATTAACATTCACCAAGTAACGGTTACCCCATTCTATTCATAAGGTATTACCGTTACTTGTGCAAATTATTCCAAAAATTCTAGAAGCATCAGCATCAATAAGCATCAGTCATAATAATTCTAAGCATCAGCATCAATATTAATAATTCTAAGCATCAGGTCAATAATGCTTAAAATAAATGTTAAGGTAATAGTTTCAAGGAGCTAATAACACTCCACACCCTCATTAACATTCACCATGGGGACAATTGGTTTGGTAAGGTATTACCGTTACTTGTGCAAATTATTCCAATAATTCTAGAATCTAATTGACCAACAAAGTCTTTATCATTTGAATGCATTACTTTGAATCACTTTTCTGTGTACTGTGTTCTATTTTATGAATCTATTTATTTTCATTTACTTTCCCTATTTCACATTTTTTATACTTTGAAACTTCTTTTTAGTATATATTGAGTTTTAATATCAGCAAAAAAAATCTTAATGAATTTTTAATGGTAGAAAGTCGGAGTATTTAAATTTTGAACTTTCACTCAATTCGTCTATATTTTTTATCAATACTTCTTCCACATAAAGAATTATTATAACGGACAACATTTGATGCCATGATCATGAATATATTTTAGATGTCATATTTAAATCTGTTTTTAAATGCGTTGTTTGATTTCAGAATAGCATAACCTTATGCATTCCACGGTTAAACTAAAATTTTCGATATCGGAAAAATAAATTATCAAACTTTAAATTCAAAGTTCGAATTTGTAACGTAAATGTATGAAATGATATGTAATTACTATGCTAATTTTTAATGTAATCGTAATTAACAGAGGAAAGTAAGAAAAAAAATATATAAAATTAAAAACCGTGGCAATATTTTATTGCTGTAAAAAGCTTCACAAAATCCATAATCATTTTTAGTATTTCATAGTTTTGTCCCACAACAAAAACTTCAAACGAATTGTTGCATTTTTTAGAAACATGGTTGTTGTTTAAATCTAAAGATTGCATTTTCCAAAATATTAAAAAATAAATAAACTATGTCGCACTGTATGATCTTGGAAATACTTACATGGTATTTCTTATTTCCTAATAAATAAGTCTGCTCAGCTGGCTAATGCTTTCTCAATTTATAATAATTATTTGGAAGTAATGATCCAGTGTAATGCATCCGATTTACATAGGAGTTTTAAAATAGACATTAATAAATAAAAAAAAAAATATTTCAATCTGAACTATAACATGTCTAATTGAAAATAGAAATCATCCACCAAAACTGAATCGAAAGAATTAGATTTAAATAGAAGATTATTAGATTTAATTAGAATAAAATATTTCAATCTGAACTATAACATGTCTAATTGAAAACAGAAATCTTCCACCAAAACTGAATCGAAAGAATTAGATTTACACATTTATTTGCATTACCGTAGGCTTCTAAATCATTTAAACAGGTACATTAAATATTCTTGAATATAAAAGCTTAACTGAGATTTTTTTTTTGGAACTTTTATGAATTTCTCGATACACACAAATATCTGATAACAAAACAAAATAATAAGAAATAAAATGCTCCTTCGTAATTCTATTTCTCTTCATTTAATTAGAGCTGTTCTTTAAAAAATATTCTTAGAAATAAGGCAGAAGAATATTAGAATATTTAAAAAATATTCAAAATTCATTTTTTTTGTACACTTTGAGCTAATTAGACCCATTGGCCCCGTGACCTACAGTTTAACGTAGATTCCGAACCACTAACAAATATACATGCCACCGCCAGTGTGGTCCAGCCATTTTCGTAGTCATATTTTTTGTTATCTCTGTTTATATTTTATTTACCATAGGTGCCAGGATTCGAACCTGAAGCCTATGGTAAATAAAATATAAAGAGAGATAACAAAAAATATGACTACGAAATTGACTAAAAATGTATTGAAAATTTACAATTGAAAAGTATATAAGTCGCATAATTGAATATGTTTATATTTAACCGCTAACAAGTTTTCGATTGGTGCTTTCAGTACTTTGAATTTTACTATTTTTTAAAAATTTAATAATAATGAAGTTTATTATACCAAAAGTAAAATATATGATGAAATTCAGTGATAATTAAAAAAATGGTATTTCACTATAGGAAAACTATAAGAAAATTTTATAATATTTTTTTCTATTATATCACTAAAAGTACCTTTGTCACCATAAAGTACAGCAACAACCATGGATGTATTATTTGTTTACGAAAATTTGTACTGACTATGCTGCAATTTAACAAACAGTGGTCATCACAAATTTATTCCGAGTTTGTTCAATTCAAAATTATACAAAGGATGGTCATGAATATTTACACAGTGATTAGAAAAAAGCATCATAATTCCTCTTAAAGAAATAGCTGAATTATCACAAAAAATTTATGAACCTTATACAATTTTTAATAAAGACTGATCACTTAAAAAGTGAAGAATACTTACAAAACATAAAATTTATAAAAGTAAAAATTTAAAAATAAATAAGTAAAAATAAAATTTTATAATAATAAATTAATAAATATTTTTTTAATAATAAATAAAATTTAAAAATAAAGCTTTATAATATTTTTCTATATTATATCACTAAAACTAGAGTTAGTCACCTTATAGTACAACAACAACCCTAGAGGTATTATTTGCTTAAGAAAATTTTAAATAACTATACTGACTATGCTACCACTTAATAAACAGCGGTATCATCATAAATTTATTCTAAGTTGGTTCAATTTAAAATTATCTAAATGGTCATTAATATTCGCCCATTGGTTACAAAAATGCATCGGATTGTCTCTTAAAGAAATAGCTGAATTATCACAAAGAATTTAAGAACTTTATACAGTTTTTAATAAAGACTGATTACTTAAAAATTCAAAAATACTTACTGTTAAAGCTTACTTATTCTGTTCACACAATCCTTGAATAAAATTTAAAATGGCAAATGCAAAGAAAGATCAAGCAGAAAGTCCTCACTTGTATGGTTTAATGAGTTTTTAATCTTAAAGTTTTACCCGTTGACTCTCTGAAGTAGTAGAATAAGCAAATATTTGATTTTGTGTTCATTAGAAAACTAATGATAAAAAAAAAACTTATTTTGAATGAGAAATTTCGAAATAAGAAACGATAATAATGCATAAACAACATCTTTCGCAAAATATAACAGGATATTTCAAAATTTTAATGTGAAAATAAAAATGAATAGTCGAATTCGTAATTTTTTTTTCTTACCGAGAAAGAATTGCTAGATTACTGGAAAGAAGATTTCTAAACCTATTTGAGTATTAAAACGTTAATAGGAGTTTGAATTTTAAGATTTATTTTTTAACGTTTAAAAAAATTAAAATATATGTGCCTTTTAACTACATAGTGCAATCAAATTTTAGTAAACTATTTAGATTTCAAGTAAAGATTTAAAAGAAAAACATTAAAACTATAGAAAAATATACTATTTCATTAACTTCTTCGCATATTTTAACTTTCAATGTTTCCGAATTTTCTTTCTTTTTTTTTAAAAGTATAATGTAGTTCAAAGTGAAAGTGTAATAAGGTTTCAGTTTTATTTACGGTTTTTTCAATTAATACTGCTCGATTGTAACAATAGAAACTTTTTTTTTTCTTTAAGGATGAAACAATATACATAGCAGTATAACAGAAAAAAATTTAATTTTGCATTCACAAATCAATATTTGAAATGCTTTTATCCTATTATAGTAAAGAAAATACATCTCGAGTTTCTGAAATCAGAAAAAAATACGTTTCAAAATTCGCAGCTTAAAATAAAGTCCACATCTACGACTCATTTTAAATAAATCATACGCTGTATATTCATGAATTATAACTTCTAATTAATTATGGCAGCAGTATTTAAACTGTATTCTGCGGAAATCTTTGGTTCCGTAGACTCTTCCCAAATTACGAATTATATTATTTTGTAACAATATTAATTATCGTGTTTCACAAATCAAAAAACTAGGGAAGTACAAAAAAATTATATCTGATTATTTATTTTTCGCTAATGACGGGGTTTTATTAAATATTTAAATACTCTTCCTTGAATTGGCGAGGTAGATCCATGAGCAATAATAACAAACTTGTAGAGAGTAAGTTGGCCTTCAGTGTATTAAATGTGTGTTTTTGGAACTTAAAGACTTCTGCTGTGATTGAATATGAATGTACTCCATCGGAAAATAAAATCCCGTTTTCGTTAATTTTAAAATCACTGTATCATGA
The DNA here is from genome assembly GCA_021605075.1 of Caerostris darwini. Classification (NCBI taxonomy): domain Eukaryota; kingdom Metazoa; phylum Arthropoda; class Arachnida; order Araneae; family Araneidae; genus Caerostris; species Caerostris darwini. The sequence goes on from BPLQ01004481.1 coordinate 1,044,402, forward strand.
CATTTGTTACGATTCTTTACAACAGGAAGGGGGGCAGCTTTACTAACTCTGGAAGTCACTTTTCAAAAAGGAATATGTGAAAGAGCGATTTTTCCGTTATTTGAAAGAGGCATTGCATTAACTGATCAGCTTTTACAGAATATGTGTGAATTGCTCTAATAAGTCATCAAGCATACTTTCAGCATCTAACTAGTAAGATGGGGCAACATTTGCAAAGCATTCACAAGCAAATATAATTTTTTAATGATCATCTTCATAAAATTATTTACTAGAATAAAAAATAAAAATGCTACAAAATTTTTTTAAATTGGATATTGATCAGTTTTATTTTACTACAGTATATTCCATGCATGCATTTTATTTTCATGGTAGTCACATTAATTCTCCGATATTGTATTTGTAGATAATATTTTATCCCTATTTTATCATGAATCTTGCATAAATGCGCAATTCATTTTCCGATAAATTTGAAAATAAAGTTAATGAATGACAAAATGCTCTTTTATGTTGATTTAAATTAATAAGTTTCAATGCTACATAAAATTCTGCTGCAAAATCAGTAGTAGTTAGTAAACAAAGGGATGGAATCTAATCGATCGAATATTGTATTTCAAAATATTATTAAAAGATTCGTAATTGAACTTTCATGTTTGTAAGGTGAAGGCCAAACATGTGTTGAAGATATGTTATACAGTTACTTCTACTGAATATTTTGTTACAGAAATTAGGAATTTTTTTAATATCGTCATAACTAATTTGAAAAAGTGAGTAGCATCAGCATCCTTCACTGTTTTCAATTAGAATGGTTTTGTGTTCTTGATTTGTATACTTTTAACTTCCATGCTATATATACTTTCCATATACGTTTCCAACTCAATACAGTAAGACTTTAAAAACGATATTTATATTAAAACCCGATTCTTAGTAAGCTGTATATTCTTTCAGACAATAATTTAAAAATGTAAAATTAAAAAAAAATTAAACCATTTAGAAAACAATTCAAATGTATAAATTAACAATTTAACTTTTTAAAATGAGATATATATTAAATGAATCACTAATGAGAACTGTAAAAATTTGTCATATATTTCTAATAATTTTTATTAACACACAACATTAAGCCCAATCAACTACACTGTGGATATCATTGAATTGTTCATATTGTTTGAATATAACATAGTTTTGTAATACAATTTTTTCATAAAAATTCAACTTTTATAAAAACGCTGTCAAAGTTTTTAAATATTAAACATATTTTTAAAGGAGAATTACCAAATCAAACATTGATCCGATTTTTTGCATTCGTCGTAAAGTATTAAGGTGTAAGGGTGTGCCATGCTCTAAATATCTATATATATTTTATCAAATTCTGTCCATATTTAACAATAGTTGATCATCGCAAGATACTAAAATTTAAAAGACGAAACTTAACCATTGTGTTTAATATCGGGCAAGCCCTAATTTTCATTTTGAATTAAAGAGGTTAATCAAATATTTACTTTGCTGGTCAATTTAGATCATAACCTTATAGTTTAAAAGACATTTATATCTAATCAACTGTGATTGATATTTTTTTCAGGCAAGCTATATTGCTTTTGTTTCCAATAATATTCTATGACGCCAAAGGTTTGACAATGCTTTTTACATCTACAGCTCAGACAACAAAATAACAATCACTGATTGCAACAGTTGCTCGATAAGCTCTGACTGGAAACATTTTTAATTTTCACAATTAACTTTTAGAAAAATATGAATCTCTTCGATTTTATACTTTTTGACGTTTTAAATTTCTTTGAATTCACAGTCATAAATGTTAAAGAAGCAATTTAACGAAATGGGACAAAATAAGTTTTAGTGGGTTTATTTTCATGCTCTCTAATTTCATGCTTCTTTAATTATCTATTTTTTCAATGGACTTATATATTATAAAAATGGGATTTGAAATATTTTCCAATTTTAATTCCAAACTAAAATAAAAAAAATTACCACAAATCTAACATACTGCGATACCTTTCATGCTGTGTGTAGTTAAAAAAAACAATAAAGCAGCATAAATTTTTTTCCATTAATTACAAATGCTGTTGATCAAAGAAAATAATTTAGAAAAAATAACTAAGATTTTTTAACCATTAAATGCAAGATACTAATAAAAAGGAACACATTTCTTTAAATTCATAAAATATTTATGTAATGAGAAAATAGTTTAACATTTCATGCAAGTGTAATTTTATTCTGTATTGGTTTGCCAAAAATATAAAATCGTTAATATTAGTAAATATACTGTAAATCTGTTTTGTAAGCAAAAAATCCTTTTAATAAATATTTTATTGTAAGTAGGCAAAATTTAAAAAAATACGTGTCCCATTTTTATTCATGCTATAAAAATAATTGAAATTTAACTTATTGAAGAAAAATAGTTCTCAGTTTTTATGCTTAACATTACGAACAATGTTGCTATTTATAAAAACAATTGAGGAGTTGAATTCTAAGATAATTTATGGTAACTATAAAATAATTTTAACATAGCCAACAAAATAGATTGATGACAGAATAATTATCAATTTCATCGACATTTCAATTATCTATTATTAGTAATTATATAAATGCTCAAAACAATTTACACAGAAAGGTCTTCTCAAAAAGGAAATATTTTTAAGTAAAATTTCTCCGGTAATAGGCAACTATTCCTAACTATTCGATCAAATTTTTCAAAAAATGTCAAACTCGACCTTTTCAGTGGATTGAGACTATTTTCCCTGTATCTACAATATCTGTAGTTTCCTTTTTTAGATTCGTAAGAACATCGTATAGATTACGTTATTATTAGATTCTGGGTGCGCAGAAGATCTACCTCCCCGTGGTGCACCTGGTATCACTTTTTAGTGGCTAAAAGATCTACAACTTGGCATTTTTGTTAGATTAATGAACTGTGTTTCAGCATGTTTTGTTGCATTATCTGGTTTTTTTTTTTTTTTTTTGTGTTCTTTTTTTTGCTGTAACTGTTCATAATCTGCCATTGGAAATAAAAAAAAATTATTAAATTCTTAAGAACATCGTATAGATTACGTTATTATTAAATTCTTAAGTACATCAAATAAATTACATTAGATTCTTAAGAGCATCATATAAATTTCGTTATTATTAGATTCTTAATAACATCATATATATATTACATTATTATTAGATTCTTACATTCGTTATAATATATTAGTTTTTATATTACTTTCCGTTCGACATCTGATTCCTCGATTTAGTTAAGATCATTGCAAGACAAAAATGGAATCTTTCAACTCTCTGATTATTGTATAAAAAAACAATTCTGGTCAAGACATTTTTGAGTATTGTTAATTTTAAATACACGTAAACTGGTTTTATGCTTCTGTTCAGGAGATAAGATTAGCAATTTGCATCACTGAATTCTTGATTTAAATTAGAGGCTCTTAAACTTTTCACCTTCTAGCTGTTCTTTTTGATAAGAAAAATGATATCATTTTCTATAATCTTTTTTGTTAGATTATAATTAAACAAGAAGTTGTAGTAGCACGACGTTTTAAACAACTAATAGGACTTCCTAAAACTGCAAATATTCAGAATATCAAACGTAATAAAATTAACTTTAAAAACTACTTATAATTAATCATTGTATGGAATTGCATTATATGGAACTATAAGATATAATGTATTACACAGAAATATGATGTATGCATATTTTGTGTGGAAATGAAACAATTTCTCCATATAAAAAACAAATAATTTGATTGTTAAAACTCAGTTAAGTAGATCTTATCTTTACATCAATTTTGAAAAAACAATTATTTTTAATATTCAAAGTGTCCTTTTTAAATTCTTTTGAAACATTTAGTTTCGAACAATGCATTGTCTTCATAAGCTCAAAAACAGAAAAATCGCTATCCCATTAGTTTAAATTCTGCAGAGAAAAAAAGCAAGTTTTTTAATGCTTTTTGGCTTAAAATCAGGAAATTCTTAAGGAAAACTTATTAAATTATATAAAGATTAAAAATGATAAAAATATCTTCTTATTTATAAACAGTTGATTTCAGTTGTAAATGCATTCAACTGCCCGAAGAATTCAGCTGCAATCGAACATACAGCTGTTTAAAGCCGAACTCGATGAAAAAATTAATAATCATTTTGAAATTCACGATGATTATAGGCGTGTACTTATCTAAAGGTTTTCTTCGTTCTAGTTACTAGTTAAAGGTAATCTGCCAATTGGTTTAAGATAATTTAGTTGTCATCCGTAGGAAATATACTGTGAACTACTATACGAAAGCGTTCAGTTTTAATAAACATATCTTTCTTAAACGATAAAATCACCTAAAAAATCTTATTTGGATACAGCAATAGCATTATAATGTTTTACCTTGGTCAATATTAACTTCACAATACAAATCTGAATTAAATATATCATTTCCTTTTACTTGAAATGCCTTTAGTAGGAATTTAAATTTCTCTAAAATATTTTGAACGATTTTTCATAACGCTAAGTCAATACAATGTATCATATTCACTATCAGTTTCAAATAGTAACACTATTTCAATATACGATTGCATAAATTTTGAATGTGATTTAGGTTTAACTGTACATTCTACATTGAAAATAGATATTACAATATATCCACCTGTAATATCACTGTCCTAATAGCCCGGTTAAGCAAATTTTCATTCATGATTCATTCAACTACGTTTATGAGTAATAATATGACCAATGCTAATTTTTAACATGATTCAAATATCACACTTACTCATTCAGCAAATGGACTATTTAAAATATTTGTAGATCTGTATTTTCAAAATTACCCAGAGTTTAATTTCACCTACAACAAGGTAGATTAAGGTTTAACTTATTTATTTTAAATAGTCTGCTTACAAATTTCTTAAAATTATTAGTAATACTTCAACAATATATTCTTTAAAATTATGAGCAATATTTGTAACAATACATACAGAGTTCTGTAAACAGATTTCCATAAATTACTTATATAGGATTAAAAGTTAATTTTATTTATTCAAATAGCCACTCATGATTACTGAGAACACACACACACACACACACACACAGATGGAAAATTCTACATGCGTATAAACAGAAAAGCCATTCTTTCATGAGTAATTGGGGGGGGAAAAGCAGTTCTTTAAGTGAAAATTAAGGATTCTTCATAAACGGGAATTCAAAATTTTAAGAAAGATCAATTCCTTAAAAATCAATCAATTACATATTTATATAAATGATTTTAGTTGCACTATTGTGAAAAAAAGATGCAATTGCAATCAATTCTACATCTGGCATAAAATTTTGGGTAAGTAAAGAATGTAATCATATTCTGAATTTGATCATAATTGAAGCCTGAGTTTATAAGCCTTTTATTTTTTCTTACGATTGTAATGATTTTAATTGGTTTAATTTTCAACTGTAATTATTTTTAGTCTATAATAATCAGAATGTAATATAATAATTTTTAATTAAACCAGAAAATATGGTCCCACAAAAGTGAGTTGCCCCTTAATGTCCCCCTTGGGGTGTCACGTCTCACCTGTTTTAGAAACACAGTACTACTATTTCAAAACACAACTAGTTTAAAATTGATCTTTGAAGTTATTTTTATTTTGTTAGAAAATAGATATTTAAGCGCAGAATAAGAATCTTTTTTTTTTTGTAAATGACGAATTTCTTTTTACTTTAAAGTACATTAGTTACATGTTTTATCTATAAATTCCCATCACACACGTTATAATCTATTTATAAGAAGCCCAGAACTAACTTTTAATGATCCGCAAACCATTGGAAAGAATTTATATTAATTTATAAAAGCAAAACACATATTTTAATTATAAATATTTTCGTAAATATGAAGTAAAAATGTGTAATAGAAAAATTGCTGTAGATTGTTTTATATACTAGACCTTACTATATACCTTTATACTCTATATACTTTTATATCCCGGTTTTACACTAGATTTTTCATAATGACCCCCAATATGCTATTTTATATATTGTCAAGTTTAATAGTGTATTGATTTGCAATACCTAAAAACATTTGCATTAAATAGATGCTCACCTACTATATCAAGGTTTTTGCTGAAGGCGTATAGATTTTTTATCATTTATGTTCTACATATCAGCATAGAATATATTTTTAACGTAGAATACATTTTTAGCACCATCTGCTAGGAAAAAAAAAAGATATTTTTGTATACAACTATGCTTTTACCGCAACATGTGGTGAATTAAATAATATTTTTTTAAGAATATTCAATTTTTTTAAACTTAATATTCACTTATAGAAATTTTCATTCAGAAATATTTCTTCAAATAAATAAAGAAATTATAGATACATAAAATCTAGACAATAAATGTTAAAAAAAGATCGGTATTAGAAAATTTATTGAACATTATTTATTCTTTAGACAATGTATTTCTAACTAAGCATGCGCTACAGAAAAAATACAATTGTAAATATTTGCGTGATAAATATAGTAAAACAGTAAGATGAACCAATTGACTTTGAAATAGATGTTTTCATGAAAACTGATTTATTTTTTAACACAAAAGAATTTTTTTGTTTTTTTTCATTTTTCAAACATAATTCATAAATTTAATATCTACAGTAAAAACATCATTCTGATTAAAATATGTAGGTTATAAAATGAAAAGAAAATATAAACCGCATTTCTAATGTTTATGTGTTTATGAAAGAAGCATAACTGCATATTAGTATTTATAGTTTCAATTTAACACACTGCATCTATTTAACATTTTTTATAAAAATAATAACTTTCCGACATTTTCGCAAAATAGTTCCTATTGGGTAAAAAAAAAACTGCTGTATAACCTTGAAAGTTGCAGTGTTATTCTGACTAATACGAGTTTTAGAATCATCGTTGAAAATAGTTTCTTCTCACGCACATCCAAAAAGCTTTAAATCAAAATACAGAAATTTAATAAAAATATTTAATACAAATAATAAAATAATAATACATATTGGTGTTCATTGTGAAAAATCTATTGTTAAACCGAGGTACAATAAGACAATCTACAGCATTTTTACTACTACAATTTTTGTTACTTATCTTTACATATTTTAACTATAAATATTTTCGTATTGGGCTTTTATAAATTCATTTAAATTATATACAATTGTTTGCAGATCATTAAAATAAAATAAGATGCAATATTTTATTTAAAAATTAAGGTATTTAATAAATAGAAAGAATTTGATTTGATAATAATTTAAATGTAGATTACTTTTAGAAGTGCTCAAAATAATTTATCATGTTTTAGTTAATTTTGAAAACGTAAAATTTGTAAATTAATTAATTGACCTTATGCACCATATTCGGAAATTCTTAATTTTATAATTCTTGAAAAGGTCGAATTATTAAGTAATATCTAAAAATAAAATAAATTTTAAATCTAAAGAAATATATAAATAATGTTTATCTGCATAGAAAAAAGGATGATTACAAATCATGCTATATATCAAAACACTTATCACACTTTTGATAATTAAGGACAATTTGATTTTTTTTAATTCACTTTTATTGAGATAATGTAAGCATGCGAATAAATTTCATTAAACATTATACACATAAATAACTTGAGCGTACAAAAATTTTTAAAATTGGAAAAGTGAAAATGGTTAAAATACTGGTAAAGGTAAGTTAAGTATAGCAAATAGTACTGCAGCTAACTGCTCAAACAGTTTGAATACAAATATACGTATCCCTTTCACATAAAAAATGTTTTTTTTATAGAAAAATCAAGAAATTTTGTATTGTCCTGCATTCATGTATGATTTAATAAGCAATAATTGAATTTTAACTTTTGTTTTACGGTATTACAGTTGAATTAAGTCATAAGATCTATATTAATATAATAATAAAAATTTACTTACATTTTACATACTTTGCTCTCTTCTTTTTGTTAAATCACCTTTTCTTTTTAACGTATTTACAACTATTATTGAAATGTAGATCTCTATCGTCTGTTTGAATCCAAAGACCTGTCTGTATCTGAGAGTTATTGTGAACAATTTTGAAACTGTTACATATCTGATCGGAAGGTAAAAAACTGATCAAAAAATAAAATATCTTTTTGTTCTCTTATTGGCATAACAAAGCCCGAGCAATTTTTAGATAAGTTAAAAGTAACCCTTATCAGGACATTGCAAACAATCTGATTTTATCTCTACCTGGATGATGAATGCACAAATGAGTGATTAACATTAGAACCGTCCAAAATTATTTTCGTTCGTTATTAAAATATGTAAAAAATTTTTTTACTTCGAAATCAAATGTATTTACATTTCATTTGACATGCACATATAGAGTGCTCGAATAAGTGACTTGTGATGAGCGCGTTGTAGTGACAAGTGGCTTAAATGAATATTTATTTAATTGCATTTACTACGTAAAAGATTGCGTCATTGTTTTTGAAAAATTTTATCTTGATGCCCCTTTTAACATGAGAAATTATTATCACCACCTTTTCAAGTTTTCATCGTTAAACTTAATATCATTATAACTTGGAAGCTTGATATGTTCAGTTCACCCTTTGTTAAATAATGACAGTTTCATTTTACGCATCAGAAATTTAAACTAAAAAAAAATTAATTTCATTATTTTCAGTTAACCAATGAAGTATATTAAAATGTAAAATATATATTGATTTTTCCTGAAAAAATTATAATCATTAAAATAATCTTTATTTTAAAAGGTGGCTCTGCTATTAATAAGAATAGTTTCAAATCAGGATATAATATTAATAAAACTTTGTTTAAGAACTTAAAATATACTCTATTGAAACAGAAGCCATGTCACACACGAGTACTATATAACGGGGGAAAAAAATGAAAATCTGAACTTTCTCGCTAATCGACAGTAATGAATATTAGTAATTTTAAAGCTAATAAATCAAATCTACGCTCTTTAAAAAAATTTTCCCATACTTAAAGTTTTTGAAATATTCTCATTGATTTAAGACAGTTTTATTTAATAATACATAATACTACTCGCTTTCTTCTGGGCTCCTACTTTACAGTTTGAAAACTTTGACTCCAACGTTATTTTGACAAATCCACTTTCGCAATAAATTTAATACTTTATATTAAAGATAACTGCATTCAATTGCATCTATTTTTACATTCATAGTTAAGATGAGACACTCATTATAATTATAATCCAGTCAAAGTTACTTCTTAGAAAGCAATCGCTACAGTTGCAGGACAGATACGATATATTTTGAATAATGACAGCAACCTAGTTGTGTGTAATATGCTTATTGCACGGTGGGAGGGGGGGGGGGATTCTACTGAAGATTTCTAATACCAACAAGAGAGCAAAACTTTTTCCTCTTTGAGGATATAAAAATGTTATTTATTGGCTATTTGGTATACTGCATTATGGGATTACTGTCGCGCGCGGGATAGGGGGGGAAAAAATGATCGCCCTATTCTTGGAAATAAATTCCCTGTAATTTTTTTTTTTTCTATGGAAGCATTTCAATACTCATGTCTACAAAAACTTCTTAAATCAATTTCCCCTTCAAGTTATTTCCGATATGAAAAACAATATTTCAGAATGCATTTCCCGGATCAAAGTTTTGATATTTAAGGCAGTATGGAAAGAGTTCCAAAATAGGCATCAGAATGCTATTTTCTCAAGAGAAACGATAAATCTATTGTACAAAAAAAAACTTGTAAGTTGGGTACAAGGAGGAAAGTGCAAATCTCCAGGCTGAGACCCTTGGAGGTGTTTGTTCCAAATTGCTGGAAAGCAATCCGAGTAGTGTAGCAGGCCACCCGTGACCATCTCCCTAGATAATTCTGAATTCATTACATATATGTCTTTTAAATAGTGAATAGCTTATATCCAAGAGCTAATGCTTTTCGGTAAAATTTCATAGGTTATTTTGGTGGTTTGATGGATTATTTTGGTGATGAAAAGTGTAGGCATGTGTGTGTGTGTGGGTTTTTTTTTTAAATTATTTTATTCCAGATATGTTATCAGTCATCTGATCTTTCTTCGAAATCCTTTTTTTCACTATAGATATTTTATTATCATGGTAAATATTATCACTTTTTATAACAAATGAATGATCAGGGACAGGATATATTATTAATTTTTCTTTATCCTTAATTACAAATTTAAAATCAGTCACAAAAATATTTTATTCTCTTTTATGATACTACCTTCATTACAGATTTGCAATCATTGACCCAAAGTTTACCCTCGAGTCTTTACCTACTTCATTTTTTCCCATTACAGGTATATATTAAGCAATGATTATACTTTCGTTTATGGATATTTCAAAGTAAGAAACACTAAGTACAAATCCTTAACAGATAATTAGTCGTATTGCTAGATGTCTCGATTGAAACTAAATCAGTTAATCCAAGTTAGCAATTTGATTATTATATTATTGTTTACTATTGCAACTATAATTGATTCCCAGTATAAATAAAGTTTATCATTCTTAAATTGTTGGGTAATGTCATTTTCTGTTTTTTTTTTTTATTTTATTTAATACCATTTAGTAAAATCAATTGACATTAAAAAAATGAGATATTCTTATATAACTCTAGCATTAATCTGATAAAACTTGTTCTGAACATAATAAATTGAGAAAGAATTGTTTTACATATTTGTGATACGGGTTTATATTCATCGATGAGTGATTTCAGAAATTTTTCTTATCAATCATGATTTTGTAATCTTTGTTTTAAATACTGAATAATCATTAAAGAAATTATGCACAGATCCGATTCGAGCAATAAATTCCGATCTTCTATATGGCATATATTTTAATAGTATCTTAAAAGTACATATATATTTATTAAGAAATATAAAATGTTAATTAAATATTATAAAAAATATAACGAGATCATGCTGACATTCTTCTCAAAATATTAATCATTTTTAATCATGAAGCATTAGCTCCTATTATCAAGACGAAAATAGGTTCAATTATGTAAATTAAGAATATTAAGTAAACACTTACCAGAATTAACCTGCTTCCATGACTTCTTTATTTCCATGAAGAATATCTTCTTCTACTTTCCTTAGCAAAAATTCCGCACAAAATTTTGAACTCTTTGAAATATTAATAAACGATATTAACAAATGGTAGAAAGTTAATCAACACACAAACTTTCATGTTGTAAATTAATATAGATTAAAATTTTAATAACTACGTTTAATGTAACGAAGAAGTAAACCATGATTTCGAAAAATTTGTTTTTGTAAATTTCACTTACTTCACTTTCAAATGTATTGTTAATAATTATATTTTATGATAGATAAGTCTGATTTGGCTGTATTCTCTACGTCAAACCTTTAGAAATTTTTAGAGATATTCAACTTCAAAATTTAAGAACTACTTTGAATGAATTTATCTGATAAACGATATCAATTATGATTAAGATATTTCATTCATAATCACAGTAATCCTTAAATTAAATATTTTACTTCAAAATTATGTTTGAGTGGTCGGTAAATCAGTTGTAAGATGTAATTTTTAACTATGCTTCTAGTATACCCCAAACCTTGGATACAAATAATGGGTTTGTTGTTGTGTTTCGAATCCTAACTCTTAAGTAAGATACAGTTCTGCATTAGCCACTAAGTTAGCTAAGAGGGATTACAAGTAACATTATTCATGTGGACAATAATTCTGTTTTTAAAATCAATATTTTAGTTTCAAATCTTTCATAACTATATTATGTTTCTTTTAGCAACAGGTATTTTAATCCTATTGTGAAACACCATTCCAGTGTTAATGTTTTAAATTAGTTTCCAAGAATGGCATCAGACAAATATTTTAAAGTTTTAAAATATTTTATAAGATTAGAAATTATTTGAGGATCTTTTTTATTTGTATTATCTTTTCTTATTTCTTTTTTTCTAATTTCTTCTTAAGAGGGCCTGAATGGCCGAGTAGCTAGCGCTCTGGCGCTCGGTACCACAGGTTTCGGGTTTGAGTCCCAGCGGTGCTATGGTTGTTTGTAGTGGTTCGGAATCCACTTTAAACCGTAGCTCCCGGTCCTAATAGGATCGTAGAGCGTTGCGGGGACATTGTTACTCCTCGTCCGTATCTTCAAGTTACACGCGCCCCCTGGGTTAATGCAAAGTGAGTAACATCTGTGCAGCGCTTGCCTTAAGGCATCCAAGACGTCCATGTCTGTTTGCCAGCTGCATTAGAAAAAAAAAATTTCTTCTTAAGAGCAATTGGATAAATTGAGATAAAGCAGCTGTCTCGAGCATAAATCTCAAAGTCAAGTCATGTTTAAGATTAGAATTTTTTTCATTCAGATTCGAATTTCAGATTGCAATACAATTACAACCAAACATAAGCAATAAAAATGAACATTGAAAAAAAAATGAGAAAAAAAATCAGAAATACTCGATGTACTATAGAGTGAAAAAAACATTTGGGGGGAGAAAAATAAAAGCACACGAAAAATTTGAAATTAATTTAAATGCTCAGAAGTTTAAAAATTCTACATATGAGATTGTTGACTAAAAATTTCAAATTAGAACGAAGCTTAAAAATTATGATAAAAAGAAAATGTTTAAAAGACCAACTCATAAAATTAGGATATCTCTCTTTAAAAATTAAATCATTAATTACTCTGAATGTGGCTCTTAAAATATTTTTGTGTTTTATCAGTTAATATTGAATGATCTCTATCTCTTCTGCATACACATTCCCATTTTCGCCATTAGCACTACTTTCTAACTAATTACTTACTACGATGAATTAATGAAAGCAAAATGTTTAGTTGTAGCTAACAACTGAATGATCTTATATTGAATAAAAAATGAATTGTATAATTGAAATGTTTTATCTTCCTTATTAAAGAAGGAATCTGAACTATCCGTGGGAACATTTGCTTGAAAATCTTCAATATTTCTTTTTGTACAAGTTATCAAATCTTGGTGTTTTATGATTTTGAGATTATGACATGACGTTCACCGGCAAACACCAAAACTTGTTTCACACCCTAAAACTATGTGCAAATTGTTGTTGTTTCTTATCCTACTTGGTTGACAGCAACATCTAGACCAAGTCCATGAAACCGTGTATTCTCATGGAAGGAGGGAAGGAGAGACAGCTTCTATTGTGATGGAGCACCCGTAGGTAGAAGTCTGGCTTGGCTCCGTGTCATTAAAAAAGGAGGTCTTTTAGGCGGAACTACCCCGCATTTGTTTATCATATGAAAGAAATCCGGAAAACTCCCATCAGATAAAGGGAACCAATGAGGCAAGATGCTGAACATCACAAACGCCCTCTAGTCTCGTCGCTGTTTGAAACAGTGTCTACAACAATACCACCAGCGGATTGAACCTCAAACCTTATTATCACCAGAGGCCCCCGTTGCCACTCAGCCATGAGTCGGGCTGCAAATTGTTGTATAAAATATATTTGGCAGTGAAAAATAGAATTATATAATTACAATTGATGAGGTATTTATCTAATTGCAATAGAAAAAAACACACGATTAACTACTGAAAAAGACGAGAAAAAGTACTAAAATTTGGCAAAGAGAAAACAAGGAATATTTTACTGAAGGTTTTAGGATTATTACAGGATTTCCTTATAAAGGAAAAATTAAAATAAGTAAAGTAGAAAAGAATGTCAAAATTAACTCAGATTGTTCTGATGGAGAGTTACTATACCAATGCCGTATAATGAAGTAAACACCTCATTTTTCTTGGCATTAACCTTATTACTTATTCAATCAGAAAGAGATAGAATAAGAATTTTTGTAAGATAGAATTCTTAAAGTATTCGATCTACAAAATAAGATAAATATCCGATACAATCAATCCAAATTCATTGATAGACAGTTGAGGAATGACAATAAAAGTTGGGAAATTGTTGCATTCATCTTTAGGTGTTCGGTATAGAAACTATAAATGTTTAAAGATATATGGGAACCTTAATTCATATGCGAAACAGCCTGCTTGTGTAATTGGGGTCTAATTAGCCCAAAGTGTGCACAAAATTACCGTAAAGTGACAAACCAAACCCTGTGTAATTGGAGATAATACATGGTAATTGGAGATAACATGATAATACCCGATTTGAATTGTAAACATACATGTTAACAATCAAGCTGTGAATAAATGGAATGGTACACCCGATTTCTGAATCACATTGAGTACCTTAGCTTTTTTGGGGAGAAACTCTTTTCTAAGCCCTTTAAATGAACTGGAAAAATTGTAAATGAATGTACAGTCCCCTTTATTTCAAGTGCCTGACAACTGAATTGCAAAAACTGAGAAGATATACTAAGAATAATAGATAACGAGAGGATAATAAAAAATATAAAAAACCCGAAATGTTTAAGAAACGTATTTAATTGCTTCATAAATTTTGTATGTAATAAAAATAATAAAAAATAAATAATGTACAACTCACCAAAATTGTATCTTTAGTATTATTCCGTTTGAAAATTACTCTAAAATTAATCTGATATACAGAGGATGTTCAGACATCTTAGTAATGATTTTCAATTTCTCCATGAATTAAATTTAAATGAATAAAAAAAAAAACCTGAAGGGCATCAATTCGGAATAGAGTTTAATTATCATTTGCATCATTAAAATTATTCATTGCCTTAAAATGTCCCTGAAAAAATAAACAATAGATCCAAAGCTATATTTTTCCATTTTACGGAGAGAAATACTTTTATTCGATTATTAAAAAAAGATATGAAAAGCATGGTTTTAATATTTCTACATGATAATTATGTACTGTTCGATTACGTCATTTTCTATCAAATAAAACTTAGAAAAAATTAGTAGTATATAATGTTTTTAAATTACAGCAGAATTGTTTTTTCGAATATTCCTATATTTTGAATTCTCAAGTTAACTATATAATTTCTAAAAATAATTTGCATAGATATAAAAAAAAGTGCCGTTTGATTAATTTAATTTTTTAAAGTTACAGCAGAATCTAATCTTCGAAAATTCCAATATTTTGAATTTTCACACATAATTAATAAAAAAGGAAAGAATCGTAACAGTTAACACTTGACTGCAGAAAAGGTAAAAAATTCATATCCAACAAAGATATATTACCTCTCTTATTATATCTAAAGCAACATCTCATGTTTTTAAAGCAATTCCACCCACCCCCACCCCCAAGAACTGTTGTAAAATCTTTCAACATCTCTATAGTAACTATAAACAAAATTATAAAACCTAATTTCAAACTAATCAAAATAGAAAGACATGACATTCACCGGCAAACACTAATACATGTTTCTCACCCTAAGACTATGTGCAAACTGTGGTTGTTGTTGTTTCTTATCCCACTTGGCCGACAACAACTTCTAGAGCAAGTCCATGAACCAGTGTGTTGTCATGGAAGGAATGTGTGTTGTCATGTCCCGTGGAAGGAGGGAATGGATGGGCAGCTTCTGTTGTAATGGAGCACCCGTAGGTAGAAGTCTGACTAGGCTCCGTTTAATTGAAGAAGGAGGGCAGTACCTTCCGGGAGGATTTTTAGGAGGAAACTACTCCGCATTTGCATATCGCATGGTACCAGGTAGCCCGACTAACGATGCAATACGCGAAACATCACAAACGCCCTCGAGACTCCACGTTTTTTAAAACAGTGTCTACAACAAAGCCGTTAGCGGATTGAACCTCAGCACGTTGCCACTAAGCCACGAATCGGGTTACAAATTGTTGTATAAAATATATTTGGCAGTGAAAAATAAAAGTATATAATTACAATTGATGAGGCTTGGATATATTTATTTGATTGCAGTAGAAAAAATCGATTAACCACTGAGAAAGAAGAGAAAAAGAACTAAAATGTTGTTAAAGAGAAAACAAAGAAAGTTTTGCTGAAATTTTTATGGTTATTACTGGATTCCCTTATAACGGAAAAATTAAGATAAGCAAAGTAGAAAAAAATGTGAAAATTAATGCGGATTACTATCAGAATTATATTTTAACATCTATTTAAAAAAAAGATATCCCATCACTTTACTCAAACGATCTTCACTATGTTAAGTTCCATTAAGATAAAGTACATCTAAATTAACTGTTCAATGTTTGGAAAAAATGAAAAATGGAACCGAAATTGAGACTGTTCCATTTAAATACATCACACCCAAGTCCCTCGGCATGTCTCCTACGGATTGTGGTGCTTTTGGGCTTTTAAAACAAGCTCTTTATAAATGCCATACCAAAACATTGGATGGACTCTAGAAGTTTGTGGTGGAGAAGTGGAATAAAATTAAAATTAATATTTTGAGAAAAGTTATTTTATCTTGGAAATAAAGATGTAGTATGATAGTTCAACAAAAGAGCTATCAGACTGAACATATTAGAAAATAAAATTCTTATCTTTGTTGATAAATATATTTTTTTCTAAATCGTTATAAAATCGTGTGAACGATGTAGATGTTGATCAAAATCACACTTTGATAGCTCTAACAAATTGACATACGAGAAAAAATTTTCCAACTAAATATTCAGATATTGC
>BPLQ01004481.1:1060936-1071347 GCA_021605075.1 Caerostris darwini
GAAAATTGGGGGAGGGGGGAATTAAGATTAGAGACCTTATTTTCGAAACTATAATAAATTAAAAACATTTATAAATAAAAATTTCTAATACTTAAGTATCTTTTTTTTATTCAATTACAGCCAAATCATGTTCCATATTTTCAATATAATTTGAAATTTTCTTTTGCATAGCTTTTTTAAAATAAAAAATAATACATTGTGAGATGAGTTGTTAAAATAATTGTGGGCAATACATGATCTGTGACTTGGTGTTTCCCCCAAAAAAATCATAGATTTGGCGAAAAATGAATGAAAATATTAAAAACTAACTTGTTAACTAAATATTTTTTACCTTGATCTTTTACTTAAAACTGGATGAAGTAAGATTGATTATTTCAAAATAATAACTATTAGGACATTTCTAAGTAAAACACCTTTGCAATATAACTACTCTAAACTAATCAGATGCATTAAATCTTTGAAAAATTAAAATAAAATTTTATAATTTGATTATAATCATATAAAAAAAAAAAAAGGCAGAAGTTAATTTAAACATTCCACAACCATCAAAAGACTTACTTATATTTCAGATTGCATTTTTTTTTAAAGTAACAATTCTAAAAATGAATTAAAATTTTTCTTACCTCAATACTCCCATTAAATGTCACTACAAAAACTATGTTGTAATGTAGCAGCAAAACTTAAATTAAAAAAGCATGATTTGTATAATCAGCTCATCCAAAATTGATGGTCTACAACAAAAACAAATGTAGCTTAAAGGCATAAATGTAGTGAAGAATGAATGACAATGATAAAACAGATAAAAATTTCTTACCTTGGATCTTTAATTAAAAAAAAAAAAAAAAAAAAAAAAAAGATTCAAGTAAAAAGATTGATGTAGTGCCCATTATGTGAATTACAAAAGATAGAATAGTGTATCAATTTGCTTGCATATTTTTTAAATAAATTGCTATACGATTGAACAAATTAAAACAGATCTCTAATCATTTTGAATAGAAATGATATCGTAATGAAGCAAAACAGAACCCTTTAGAAGTATTGAAATAAAAGAAAAAAACGGGACTCATAGATAAGAGATCAGAATTATTAGTACGAATTTTAATATTTTATATTAGTTCTTTACCAATTTACTAAAAATTGTCTACCTGTTGCTTTTGTTGGACAAAGATTTTTTTTAGAAAATATTCCTTTAATGAAACAGATCTGGTGAAGCATTAAAAACTGATTAAACTGTGGAATTTCAACAGATAATTTATAAGAAGTTTAATTTCTAAGTTAAGTTTTAAAAACATAATTTTTATCAATGCTCAAAATTATTCTTCCTACTGAAACCTTTCATTCACCCCCATTAAATAAAGAGTAAATTCGAAAATCTTCATTTTTTTCTTTCATACTTTTTAAAATATCATATTTTTATATATAAGCCGATAATTTTTAGAACTTTTTTCTGAAGCTAAATTATGGAGATCCACTAATGTTGCAAAAAGTGTAATTACTTTTCTTTTCCATTAGTGAGACACAAGCAATATATTGCTAACTATCGTTAAATATAACACGTTTTTATTTCTTTAGTTTGTATTTTCGAAATTGTTTATAATGATTGATTGCAACATCGCAAAAAAACTTTTGTCCCCAGAATGGAAAAGTATCAAAACATATCACAGATCGTATAAAAAGTCAGCAATGTGGCAACTATAGATAAGATTACCACACTTATTATTGTTGTTGGCATCTTATTTTATAGTGATTTAATTGGAAAACACTCTACTCGTTTTACCGGATTAGCAATGTTTTCACCCTCATGGCAGGCATGTTTGAACTTTACAGGACATATATATTTCATTGCATCTAATATGCAGGTTTTGAACTTTGCATATATTCTTTGAAGGAAAAAAGTACTCTCGGTTTATACTTAGAAATATACAGTAAATAAGATGAATGATGAGATGGGTCATTACCAAAACTATGGTAGACAAGATATCATCAAAAAAATCTTGAAATCTTTATTGTAAAAAGCAGGTAGTTATTTTATGACACAAGTGCTATATTTGGCCAAGACGTACAAATATGTTGTGTAAAGTTAATCAGGCTAAAGGAAACATTTCACAACATTAAGTCACAGAAAAAGCAAGTTTTTGATCAAATTAACAAATGTATGCAATAAAAGCAAGGAATATCAAATATGTACCTTAAAAATTGTAAATGCTATGCTCAAACTCAAAATACAGTATATGTAAAAAGCTAAAAACTACTAGATTTCAGACATACATTTATTACAAACAATCAAAAATTTACATAAATTCATCCAGGAAACCTGATGACTACTGTATTGCCACAGCTTAAGTTTTGTCTTATCCCAATTTAATGTTATGATTCGATATTTAAATTGAGACAATTTCAAAAGTTTTTTCTGTTACAAGCTGCATCCTCAGAATTCAATCTTATTTTTATCATGAAACTTCTTTTTCTTCAGTTGAAGATTTTTCGGCCAAGGTATTTGTCACCACAAAGTCTGAATAGGAACAGGGGTTGATATCCATAGCGGCAATAAAAAATTCACAGAAGTAGCACAGCCAGTATATTTAGGTTGCAGAATAGGAAATGGAATATGTAGGTTGAAATAATTATTTTTTTCTTTGTTATTTAAGCATAGAAGATAAGTTAACAAGCAAGTATTATAGCTTCAAGAGAAGACAAGTTCTTTATTTTATTTTATTTCCTGAATCTTCTTTTTCATCTGCATTGAATACAGATTATAGCTATCTGCAATTAATACATTTTGATTACAGTGAGCAAAGAAAGAATAGTTGGAGCATATTGTTTTACTTTCAGCTTTAAACATTTTGGGTGAGAAATATAAAAAAATTCAACAATGACTAAACTTGCAACATTTCTCTGACTTACGCTTACTAATTATACTAGTTTCCTGGCTTTCTCAATATGCAGAATTATTGAATGTGTATAATATTCATTAAAAATACTTTTATCAGTTATTTAAGATAAAAAAATATATTTTATGAAATTTAATTTAAAAAAAAATAGAATGAACATCCTAAGTAATCTATTAAAACAGTATATTACAGTAATCTGCCCAATTATTAAAAGATAACCACTCTTACTAAAATACAGATAAACTATTTCACTTAAAACTATTTTTTAAGAGGAACTTTTAACTTTTTAAAAAGAAATTTACATGGTTTATTTTAACAATTGTCTCCTTTCAAAAAGATCTGGTGAAAAGAAATAGCAAAGCATTACGAAATGACTACTGGCAATTCTATCTGATAGTGTTTTTTAAAGGCAACACCATACCTTTGAATTTTGTTTTTTTTCCCTCTATGTAACGCATATGATGAAAGCTTAAATAAGAGCAGAATTAGTAATTAAACACACAAATAAATTAAAGTATGCATTCAATGCATATGTTAAAGGATACTTTTAAATATGTTAATCAAATCAATTACGCTTAATATACGTAATATATCTATAACTAATCATTCAGACTTACTTTTCTGTAATTAAATACATAAATAAAAAAATATATAAGTAACAAACACCAATCAATGCAGATGCCAAAGGATTGTGAAATTAAGTATAAGGAAAGAATTTAAGCTTAATACATAAATAATAATAAAATAATTAATATTAAAATCCTTACTTTTCTAAATCAGCAGAAGCAAGTAGCACAAATACAAATAGCACGAGTACAAAGGGAACAAACACAATTAAAAGACACACCACACACTAGTGAAAGACATGTTTAAATATGAGATCATAAACTGGACAGCTCGTTATAAAGAAGAAGAAAGAAGAAAAAAGAAAAAGAAAAAAAAAAAAAAAAAAGAACAAGATGCAAGGTTGCCATAAAATGAGTAGCGATCCATAAGTCGACAAGCATGTTTTGGCTACAAAATCGCCGTTTGTGCACATGTTTGGTGTACAATGCTCTAATAGGCAATTTTCATTGAGTTTCAGATATTTTTACAAATTTCCCTTGTTCTGTCGCCCCCATGTCAGTAGACAAAATTAAAAGTGTGGTAAATTAAGCTTTTTTTTAAAAATTTTATTAAGGCATACATTTTTCGACAGAAGAAAGCAAGAAATATTTGTTTCTTATATTGAAAATTCAAAACAATCAAAGCATTTTTTAATGCGTTATTTTTAAGTGCATAAAATTATTGAATCATTTTACTCTTAATTCAAACAATTATTTTAACAGCATAAATCACGGGACAAAGAAATTTAATTTAACAAAAAACAATTTTAAAAGACTTAATATACAACATGTTTTAATGAAAGTTAATAGTTTAAAAATATTATACTACTGTTTTACAATTAAATCAGCAATTCTATGAATATTTTTTTTCCAGTTTGCCTAAACAGTCTTATTTAATAAAGTGTTTCATTTGAATAAATTTTTTTTATCATTTAAAATTATTGTATGCATATCTAGAAAATAATATTGCCTATATATTATGAATAACCAAACTTTAGACAAAATAAACATGGTTACCTAAAATTAACTGCAGATGATCAATTGATGTGGAAAATTAATGATAGAAAATAAATTCTTACCTTGATTTTATTTCTTGAAATAAAAATTACAAAATTTGTTCAATGATATTTCACAATAAGAGTCAACATTCTATTAAATATTGTTTAGTAAATTTACAGCAACAAAAAACAATGAATGAATAGGGTATATACGTAAACAAGATTATTAAGAATACTTCACATTAACTAAAGGGAGAATAAATGAAAACAATAGTTGTACAAGTTAAAAACAATGCATAATACTGATTATTTATAAATTTATGTTTTAGTATTCTAAAATTTAAATGAAATTACAAAGTGAAATCCAATAAAAAAACAAGCAATTAGCTGCTACTTATAATGATAACTTAACAGTCAGAACAATTCATTTTTTACATTAATAAATTTTTAATATAAACTGGAAAAAAATATTGAAAAGAATCTCTTTTTTATGACTTTCAAAATTCTTTGATCTGTTGCAACATTTTATGATAAGAAACAACAGCCTTAATTCTTATTAAAAAATTACAAACAGTGGTTTTGAAGCTACTCAAGATCTCATACGTAATCATTAGTAAATTCCCTCAGAAGAAAATACTTTCAAAATATTTATTAATTCTGTGCACCCAATGAAGCCAAGCTCTATGCACGCTTTTGGAATATAACACGACAAATAAGTATCGCACATTGAAATCATAATAATGAAAACATGCGATATAAAAATAGTACATCCAGGGAATTTTAAAAATGAAATACACTAGTACACACAGACATTTAATTCTTAAAAATACAGAAAACTACACAGTTAAAAGGACAAAGCACAGTTTTGGTCATAAAAATGAAAAACTTCATTTATACTTAAAAGAGTTTCAATCGTTTAAAAACTTTCAAATTCCGATAACTTGAATCAAGTAGAACGTAACACTCCTCTGAAAAGGAGATAATAACTCATATTATGATATAACATAAGTGAGTTTTATTTAACAACAAGCATAAATTAAATTATGTAATACAATTTTTTATGAA
This sequence comes from Caerostris darwini, assembly GCA_021605075.1. Taxonomy (NCBI): domain Eukaryota; kingdom Metazoa; phylum Arthropoda; class Arachnida; order Araneae; family Araneidae; genus Caerostris; species Caerostris darwini. The sequence goes on from BPLQ01004481.1 coordinate 1,066,496, forward strand.
TTAATAACTACTCTAGATTTTTTTTTTAAAGCAAAGACAGAAATAAAACAAGAAGACACACACACACACACAAACTCAGTTGATATACTAAAGACATGTTTTTGAATACTTTAAAGAATGTACTTGGGACTTTCTTTTCATAAAATTGCCAATTAACTGAGAAAGTTTTTTTTTCAGAGCAGCAGCAAAAAATAAATAAATAAACATATAATTAATAAATAAAAATAACAGAATAATATATATTACTTAAAATGCTTAATTTTTTTTAAGGAATGTAACTTAATATACAACTAAATAATAAATTTTTAGAAATATCATTTTTTCAATCATAATTGGGACAATGTATATATAGGAAAATGAATAAACCATAATATAATTACAAGAAGGGAAAGTTGGTCAAACAATAGTAATTCTTTGATAGTATAATGTCTTAAAATCTCATTTTAACATAAAATGAAAAATATACAAATTTGCAACTTACTCAGTTTTATATTTTCCATCGTCTTCTTACTTGCACATATTTTTCTCAACCGATTCTGTCTGTTTAAACGAACATCGGTTTCTCGTAAAAAATAGGATTCAGATTTTTTACCAGTGTTAACATTTCGGCCTTTGGTCTTGAAAGCTCCTGCGTGACGTCTATAAAGCATATATAAAAGTAGAATGAGATAACAACTTTCATAATCCAAAATTTCCTAGAAACTATTTTCACTATAAAAAGTATTTTGCTTTGATACTTTGGTTATATTTTATATGGGAACATAAATTCACACTTTTGAACATGTATCTATCATTTTTTTTTTCACTTAATACAATTAATGATTGGTGATTTTGTGCCTTTTAAGATGAAATAATATGTCACAGTACAGTACTTAACTTTCACTACTTATTAACTTTACAACTAATCGCAATTATTAATTACATTTTTTATATGTTTGGTTAAATATTAACTAATGAAAATTTGAATCTGAATTTTTAAACTTCCAAAAGGAGTTTGTTAAAAAAAACCAGCAAAGATGGTGTAGGAAAATTTAAATTGCATAATATTTTCCATATAGAAATATTTCGATAACAAAAAAAGAACATAAGATAAAATGGCAAATTCAACACTTTTTTCAACTATATTATTATTACTTATTGAATAAAATAGAAAAACTATCATGTCATAATCTATTTGAAATTGTCTTGCCCTCATCATTAAAAACAGTAAATTGCATTTGTAATACAATATATGTATTTGCATCAAAATACCCAATCATTTCTTTAATGCATGCATCCAAATAATAGATTTTTTTTTTTTTTTTTTACAGAAGATTAAAATAAGATGAATAACTTACGTATATACAATCAAACTAAAATTATTTTGAAGAATTAAAAGCAATAAAATATGAAATATATTTGCCTTTCACAAGTTTCACATTCACATAATAAATTTTCATCACCAAAAAAATTTGTGCCATAGAAGCATTTAATTTCCTCTCCTTCTTCTATGTCCCGAAGAACTTCAACACAGGCTGTGTCTCTTCCTGTTGAAACCAACTAAAAATAGAAGAATTTAAAGAAAAAAAAATCATTACCCAGAATATTAAGCTACAGAACAAAAGTAAAAATAGAAGCATTAACATGAAATAGTTAATGAAGCTATAAGTAAAAAGTAAAAATAAAAGCAAACACAAAAATTGCAAAATGAAAGTGAATTGCAACATATTTAAACACAATATAGATTCATCAAACCATATTGTTAAGAAAATAAAAATTGTATCTCAATGTGTTTTTTCTCTTTAAAATTCTTAAAACCATGTACTGTATTAAATAACTTAAGACAAAGCTGAGCGTTTATTTTTTTAAAGGAAAAAAAAAAAAAAACTATATTGCTTTGAAAAGGTAAATTGAAACACTATTTTTAATAATATTCTATCATTTGATCTACATTTAGATCAAGGCAAACTTCTAATCACAATCATTTTATAAATATTTTATTATATATTTTAAACAAATCAGTTTAAATAAAATTATGGAAAATAAATGTATTCAATTATTACTGATTATATTAGATCACAACTAATATATTTTAGAAAACTGCTCTAAATTTGCTTATTCAAATTCATAAGAATAAATTTAAAAATCATGGTATTCTTCAAAATAATAACTTTATCATATAATCCATGCAATATAAATATATATATATCAGAAACTATATATTGCATATATAAATATGATCATCTTTGCTTGCCCATAGCAAATTATCAAGGAAAATAATATTAGAATAGATGGGGGCTATTTTCTCGAGCTTATTAACAACACTGGATAAAATTAAAAAAATTGAAAGACCTTGTACAAATTCCCATATTACTGTTTTGTTGCACAATTTAAATTATAATTTCTTCTATTCTCAGAGAAAAATTAAAATATATGCATATAAACATACATCTGTCAGCAAATAATCAGGATAAGAAATACCACTTTCCACTCAAATAAAAAGGCTCAATTTTTGTGCAACATGATTTGTCAATCAATTCTATTTCAAAAGTATTAGTATCACTGCAGTTTTTATCTTAATCAACATTAGTTTATATACAGAAAGAAAACTTACATTTTTATTTTAAAACTTTGTTTATTAAACAATTGTAATTTATTTCAAAGATACTATGTTTAAGTTGAGCTTTGTTTTTGTCTATAAATATATTAACCAGCAAATACAATATTAGTTGAATCTGGTACTTAAAAGGCAGTAATCAAATCATTATTGTTAGGTGTACCCTTTTGATATAAATTTCTCTTGTGCATGTTAAAAAAAAAATGTGCATCTATGTTTTTAATCTTTGTAATGATTCAACAATCAAAGTATTTTATATATTTTTACTTTAGCTAGTCTAGCTTTTCTATCTATAGCATTGAATTTATATAAAATAAGATTAATTGGAATTTCCTTAAGTATGAAATTTTTCCTTATAAATAACACACACAGTAATCTCTCATTATGCACCAATTGAGCCATCTTTTTGTATGGATTCGGACATTTGTTGACCTAGACCACCAGATGGAGACAATGCTCTCACATTTCATTCAATATGTACATGTTTCATATATACACAAGTAGTAAACAGATTAAATAGGTATATGTTTCAATCGTTTAAATTTTTGATCTTGAATGCTTTACCTTTGATATCTCCCATAAAATTACATTAATGCTCGATAATCTGGCAAATTCCCTAATTCATCTTGGATTTAAAACCACCAAGAATTTATTTAAAAAGGATTTCATCACAATAGTTCGATTTAGAAACTACAAATATTATCAGTTAATTCTCTACCATTTGACATTTTCAAAAAAGAAAACTTTATGCAGATAAAAATTTAATTATGTTCAGTAATGAAGATAACATAGGTAAAAAGACAGATATAAAACTATTTATTACCTCACAATTAGCCCGGCAATCATGATTTATAAATGCTGCAGGACCAAGCCACAATTGAGCACACAGTTTGCGACAAGAATACATGACACTAAAATCATTTTTTCCAGGTTGTAACAAATTAGCCTCCTCTTCTTTTGTTAATTGAGCAATGACACCAGCCAAATAAGGTATACGTTCATTCTTGCGCCTGAAGGAAGAATATGTCTGTTAATTAATTTATCATAAGGCAAATGAAACACTCACCTATCATAAATGAAGTTTTCAATTAATAGGCAATCCACCAATGAAGAATCACACAATTTTTTTTTAAATTTAAAAAAGTGCTGAACTATTTGCAATTATTAATTTTATTACAAAATATAAGATGCTTGGAAAATAATGAAACATACTTTCCAATAACTCAAAAAGTGCAAGGATTTTCCAATGTCTCCTTATTGTAAGAAATTACTATACAAACTATGGACAGGAAAGTTAACCTCCATCTCTTTAAAATTTTAAGACACAGTATAGTCTTAGTATTGCACAGTTAGATACTTCATATACTGTTTATTTAGGGGGGGGGGGACCTGGATAAAGTTATCTTATATCACATCTTTTCTTTGTTTCATAACATGTGCAATATAGTAAGGTACTACAAACTAAGTGGAAAGATAGATCAATGATTTAGTTATTTGCAGGGTTCTTATATATTTTCAGTAGATCATTCTGAGCTTTGTTACCAAGCAATTCAAAATTGTTTTAAGTAAATTTAGAAAATCACATATTAAGTTTCACCAAAAGAATAAAACATAACCATTAAAACTGATTCGATTTTTTTTAAATGCATATTGAAATGATAATGAATAAATAACACAAGCTAATCAATTTGATAAAATAATTTGATTCAAATACCAGATATTAATGAAAATATACTAAATTTCTTTATATTTAATATTACAAAATATCTTCCCTATTTTAGAAGGTATTCTTCTAGCTATATACGTAAAACATAAAAATTATTAATGAAAAATCAAAATAAGAGTAGCAAAAATGATTAAAAAATTTATGATCTCAATGCTAATCAACTTGTTTTTTGACTTTTTAAAAACATTCTTAGTACAAGCATATAATTAAATATTTAAAAGAATATACTACCTTTTGATTACCTTTGTTTTTATGTTTATAACACATAATAATACAAAGAAAATTATGAAAGTCAAATTCCTGCATTATGTTGTTTATTTTAAAATCTCTAAATGTATTGTAGATCAACATATATAATATATATATGGATATAATTATAGCATGTTATTAAAATGTGTAGTAGATAAAAAATAAAATTGGGGGAACATGGAAATTTCATGGGGGGGGGGGGGAGTACTAGAGAATAAAAAAATATTTGGAGGAGACAACCATAGGAGATAAATTTTGGGGGGGCCTGGGAGGGCAGATAG
>BPLQ01004481.1:1071447-1263646 GCA_021605075.1 Caerostris darwini
AAATATAATATACACATCAGATATAGAACCCTTATTCTAAATGTTTTGTCTCATTCTAGACTACTCAATTCTACACTTTAAACAGATTAAAACTAATCTCTTAAAATAAGTGAATTTTGAAATAAATTGTTTAAAAATGCCTTTTAAATTAAAATATATATTTATGATATTTCTGTAAATTTAAGAATCTTTAGTATCAGCACGACTCACCATTTTTTGGTAGCACACACTTTTGCACCCATGTAATTTTCTGTGGAATATCGGCTACAGGGCAAAATTTCAAATCCAGAATGTTTGTCGAAAATTCGCAAATAACGAAATATCTGTAAAAGAAAAGTGTAAAATGGCTGCTTATACGTAACCATCAAACTTTCATGAGATTATTAAAAAAATAAAACATTGATGTAAATAGAACTTGTTCAGATGTTCCATTCTAATATTATTTTGGTTATAAGTCAGAAGATTTTTTTTCAGTTCCGAGTTTGATTTCTAATGTTCTCACTTAACTAACTTATCAGTTAAACTATATAATTTGAATCTACTTTTTTACATTATTTACCAACACATATACATAATTAAATGCATAAATATACAAGCATCCACATGTATTTCATGATAACACCTAATTGCATCATATCTTCAAATAATTAGATATATTTGTTTTGATAATACTCTAGCCAATTTTTAAGCAACTTATTATCTTAATTATTATTATTAGTTCTTTTTTCTATTTATCATTTTAGATGTTAATCAATTGTTGAACAGATTATGATTTGGTCATTTTTCTAAAGCCTTTATAGTGATTTCTTGATGTTTTTTTTTTTTTTTTTTTTTGTAATTTTAATAATTTACACTAATAAAGAATTTAAAATTACTCATAAAAGTAAGTGATAATAATTGTAAGTAGCCATCAAAAAACTCCAACTCATCAGTTGTAACTCAAGGATTATCTTAAAATAATATATTCACACTCTTTCAACAGAATAAAAAAAATACATAATTCAATGGAAGAGTATATATTATGCACAAAAAAATGTAAGAATATTAATTGTAAATGGAAATTCAAATAATTAGTCTTGTTATGCATTTTTTAATTTAGAAAAGTAATTATGAACTTAACTAATTATTTCAAGTCAATTGAAATAAATTATGTAAAATAACAAGTAAAGCATAATGTTCAAATAAATTTTTTTTAAAAAGTGTTATTTTACTTTAAGGTTAAAAAACAAATATTTTTAAAGACTTATTTTAACTTAACAGAATCATCAATTATGTATTTTGCTGGCCCAATAAAGTTAAAAAATTTCAACCCAACTCACTCTTTAGATAATACTAAATTGGCTAGTACAATTCAAAGAAGCTAAATGATTTGCAACAATGTGAATGAAATAGAAAATGTAGAACAAAAAATTGAAATCTAATATTTGCCATTTTAATTTGTTCTTTTACATCTACAAAACAAGCAATTTATAATGAAGTTAATTTCATAAAATTGAATTTTTATATTTAAAGAAAATTGTGTTTCACTCTTTCAGACAATATGCACATACTGTGCAACATGTTTTAGCATATACAGTACAAACCTATGAATAATGAAAATAACAAAAACTATATACAGGAAGTAAAAAAAGTTTATATGATCACTGAATAATCATAACCAACTAAATGTTCAATTAACCAATTCTAGGAATTAATATTAAAAATTAATTTTAAGGAGGCAATTCAATTATATTCTTTAATAATACAACCAGTAGCAACGATAGTAACTACTTTACTAGCAAACCAAGTAAATGTTGAGAGTTTCCTCAACACTGAGGTTTATAAAAAGCTATTCTGTTATTAAGAACAAAAAAGATTTAATATAATATAAATATAACATCTCAGTGATTATAGTTTTAATTGTCTTAAGCTATTCTGTAATTATCTGGTTCCTGTTAATTTAGTACTGTTATTTTTATAGTGCTTATATTTTTTTTTGTACGCAAATTTGGAGGTACAAGGACGTTTTTTAAGTTAGTGTAAATAGACATGTTAACTACTAACCCCTAAAAAAATACTATTTGAAGCACAGAAATAAATAAATTATAAAAATCACTTAAAACAAAAAGATATAAAGCAACTTAAATTTTCAATACAGTACCATTTTCCCCAATACTGAAATTTCCTACAAAAATAACATGTAAAATTACTCTGATAAGATAATTATATTTTAGACAATATTTGAATAAATAAGAAGGTTGATGTACAAGTTAAAAGTGGGGAGAAAAAAACTTAACATTTTAGTATTAAACAAAACTGAAATAGGATTAGATACTTTTCTCTGACACATTAAAGCGCTAAATAAATTATTTTGATATCAGAACAGAAACAAAACCAAATAAACATACAAATAAAAGATGCTTACATGTTCTTTAAATTTTTTCTGCTGAACTTTTGATTTTATATGAAAAAACACACTGGCCCATTCACCAGATGTTAATTGTTTATAAGCCTTCTCATAGTTTTGATGAATGCAGAAGTCGGTGATAATGCGCTTAAGTTCTTCTTTCTGTACATGAGGACCCCGAAATCTGAAAACAAATATATATATTTTTTTTTAATATTTCCAATGGCAGATTATGAACAGTTACAGTAAAAAAAGAACAACGAAAAAAAAAATTACAAACATGCTGAAACAGAGTTCATTAATCTAACAATAATGTTAAGTTGTAGATCTTTTAGCCACTAAAAAGCGTTACCAGGTGCACCACGGGGAGGTAGATCTTCTGCGCACCCGAAAACAAATGTATAACTAACTATATAATCTAACTTCGGAAAAATGGGAATGATTTATCAAATGTGACAGGTTTAAAACTTCTAAAAAATTATTTAAGACTTAAAATAGAAAACAAAGGTTTAAATGAAGAGTAAAAATAAATGTTTTTCTGCCAATTTATGTTTTAAGCAAAAATCATTTGCCAAATCCCGTTTGGGGAAGGGAAAAAAAAAAAAAAGTTTATACAATGAAGAAAAATTATCTTGAGTTTTTTTTTCCCTTCCTTTTCATTAGTTTTTGCACTGAAATAAAATCTATAGTACAAAAAAAAAATAATAAATAAAAAAAGGAAGAAATGCATAATATTTTACGAATTTTATAATTAAGAATTTCAAAATCAAAGATGTACAGCATGTGACAAAAGACTACATATATTCACACTAGTCGAAAAGCAGAAAAAATTTATTAGCATTAAAGTGTTTAAAAATTTCATAATATTTCAGTTAATTTAGCACTATATGATTTTATATTTGACAATATTCATGACAGAAAAAGTTTGTTCACAAATAAATGTAACTAAACAAGATTAGTAGATTTCCATACACTATTTAGCAATAATTCACAATTGTTTTTATTGATAAAATAATGCAATAATAAATTACAAAAGCAATAATTTGAAAAAGTTAAAATAAGGTGAGATAGTGAATAAAATGCATACATTTATGCATAACCCCAGGATTATTAATATATCCTAATTATATGTTAAAAAATCACTTATTTTTATTCTATAAAAATTGTCTAATGACCTATCTTTCAGCAAAGGCTAAATGGCAACTAAATTCTTGTAGGTTTTGTTTCAAAAATTTAATTATAATTAAATGCCCTTGTATATTTGAATCAAAGTATTCACCAGAACTTTTTGAAATTTAACATTTCTAAGCAAATACCAATGGCATTTTACTTGCTTCTATACACATAATAGGAAAACATTATCCAGAATAATCAACGAACATTTGAATCACAATCAATTCTTAAAAATTTCAGTAAATTAATAGAAATAGGTTTTTTTTGTAGAATTTTAAAGGATATATTAAATAACAAAGGTTCACTGTAAAATTTATTTTAAAAATATTCTAAAAAATTTTAAGAAAATAATTGTCATTGTCCATTTTCAATAAAATATGTAATGTTCATGTAAACAAGTTTGCTAATACAAGAAAAATAAATACATTATAGCACTGCAACACATTGAAACACTAGTGAATATGCCTATATAAGGAGTTTTAATTAGACTATCATTAGTTTTCTAACTTAAGAAGATGCATTCTACCAAAGGAAATAAAATATACCTTGTATTCATCTTGTGGGTACAAAAATTTAGAAAAGGATCTAAAACTAAACTAGTGGAAAAATCATCATTTTCACTTAATTCTTGTGCAGACAAGACCTGGGAGGCATTTTGTTTAGATGAAGCTTTTGTATAAGATGTCAAAGGGAAAGCCTGAGAAAAGAAGAAAAAAATGGAAAATTTAGAAAGTATACTATAACAGTAGTTCTCAAACTATGGGGTGGATGTCCGACAGAGTTTTTATTAAAGAATATCTGAAACTAAAATTTGTATAGCAAAATATATTTCGGGATGACAGGTCTATTTAAGAAATTAAGTATCAATAGCTCAAGATTATCTAGAGAAAGTGATAAGTATCAATAGCTCAAGATTATCTAGAGAAAGTGATAAGTGTCATAGTTTAATTATAAAATCAAAGTATTTGTGAGGTAATTAAAATTATTGTACTGATTGATGATCTCTCAATAGAGAAAAGTAATCTAGAGAGTAGCATCATCTGTGAGTAGGCGAGCCGAGGAGCAGAATTGTTGCAGAGGTTCACAGGAATCTCGAATGTGCTGAAGTCAATGACCTTTCACTTACAAGGACTTTCCTATATAAAAAAGTTCCAGAATGTTCCAGAGATGTAGAGATGGAAAATCTTTTTAATTTTGGTATTCAGAACAAATCAACAAAAAATATTTATATATTCAATTAAAAAAAAAAATGTGGCTACTGTCATAAATTCCCACTAGTTATAATAAAAAAAATGTACAGGAAGGGTTATTAAAGATAGGTATCGTAATATTTCCTATAATCAAGGAGGGTTTTAGAGTATAACAGTTTGAGAACTACTGCAATAACATTAAGAAATACAATGATCATGTAAAATTTTACTTTTATAACACAAAAAAATTAAGACTTAAAAAAACTCTTTTGATTGCACCACAAAAATTCTATGCAGATTTTAATTTATAAATAGAGAATAAAATCTCATACTAATTTATTTATTAAAAAACAATGCTGAAAATATCTTAAAAAATGCTCAATAAAATATAAAAATTTTCAGAAATCAAATTGCAGAGAAAATTAGTCTATTAAGAATAACAAGTTTGTTTTTTACCTTGAATTTGAAAATAATTACTGTAATTTTTAGCATAATATCTAAACAAATTTTGCTTCTTGAAACAATTTTTTTTTTATTAACAACACTCAGTTTATTTCACAAATTTAAAAAGAAAAAGTGCAATTCCTTTTACAATACCAATAATTATTTTAAAATATAGAGAATCATCAAAAACATTCCTACCCAATTTCAGCCAAAAGAATTTGAAATATATATAAAACCCAGAAATGTATTTAAAAAGATCGGGTTTAATATTCTTTGTTCTTTATTTTTTGAAACTTACAAAACAACCATTTCAATATCATAAAATTAAAAAAAATAATGTTATTTCTATTCATAATTACAATGCTTGTTTTCTGTGAATTTTTCTTCTTTTTTTTCCTTTTTCACTCCTAGTGAAGTCTGAAACAATATTATACCAAATGCTGATGAGTTATTTGACATTTTCAAAAGCTATCTTATTTAAAAAATTAGTTATGTTCCCATACATCTAATTTATGAGTTTAAATATATAAATAGAAGTTATGTAGAATTAATTCCACGGAAAAACGATGAGGACAGGACAGAAGTAGTATTAATGCAATTGTTGTCATTTAATAGTTAACTAAACATTTAAAATCATTCAATTTTTCATTGAGAGGTATGTGCATGTTGTTCAGTAAATATTAATTTCTCAGTTTATCCATTTGTTACTGTTTTGGGGGTAATATTTTTTTTTCTACAGATTTAGTCACCATTTTAAGTAAGTCTCATATATATATTTCCTTTCACTTTCGAATCTAGATCACACTTGTTACAAATTATTAGTTTTGAATAGGGTACAACATTGGCCAAGGAGGTCTTACAATTTGTGCATGTGTATATTTGACACTCAATATGTGGATACTTCTTTAAACTCCAGTTTCATGGAGTGCAATCCTAATGAAGATATTCATTGCAAAGTTATTCTAACAGATTTACAGACTGCATTTCAACATGGTGCATGATCATTTACAATAGTTACCGAAGTTCTCAGTGGTAGTCCCCAAAGCATTTAAGACAACATTTCATCCAAAGTAACTACTTAATACACCGATCGTATGCGCATCTCTAAGCGAAGGTAAATTATTCATATCCACCCATCATTTTGACACTGTCTATGGATTGGCACATATGAAGCTTCTCATTGACATTTTAATATCAGCACCTTTTTACTCAGAAAAAATCTCAAATCTATTTCTACTGAACAACATCAGAATAATATATAACTGGCAGACTTCACCAAAGAACTGGAAGAAAACAGTTTTTTCCCCCCAGTAACAGAACTCCAACGATTTTAAAGAAAACGAACTAAGTCTATTTATTCACATCAGTATAAATAACTATTTTGGGAACAACACAATAGAAAATCTCATTGTTTATTAATAAATCTCGTAGGTATCAACATTGTTTCTCTTTTACAACTCCCACTACTAATTGTAAAATTTCAGATGTATTGAAAATCTGCAGTGCCTAACATCCTACAGATTCACTATCCTGGCATCTCATTCAAATTGCAAATTCTACTATTTGAAGCCTACTTGAATATAAGTCTCCTATTTTTATCTCAGCCATAGTGATCTTCAAATTTTTAACACTGTATATCACCTAGCTTTATGTTTTGCAACAGGTCTTCCAAAATGGACCAGCGACGAGCAGAAGTCGACCAGCTTCTTTGTTTAAGATAGGGATCAGAAACAAAGAAGCTGGTCGACTTCTGTTTCAGAGACAGTTTATGCTGGTAGAGCTCTTTTGCCTCTAACAAATTTGTATTGATTCATCTTTTCCTTTATTTATCTTAGCTGTAAAAATTTCTCACAAAGGCTCAAACATCCCATTTCTCTTCAGACTTATTTTTCAAACCTTCTTGACAATTTAAAACATCCGATCTTATAATATAATCCCCAATTAACCACCATTTAGTTAGAACTGAAACATTACTTTTCACTTTGAGAATTTTTACTTTCAAAACAAGCAGTTACTCCATCATGACATCAAATACCGTTTTGAACATAAAAATGAGCACTGAAAAAACAAGGTTATTTTGGCCTCAGCAGTCATCAATACTGTTTCTCAAGAATCTTCTTCAGGACAGACTTTTAATTACAATAGCATTTTCAAAGGTGAAGCCTTTGCACTGATTTTAACCATTTCGTAATACGTTCTCCGAACTCAAAACTATATCATCTTAAAAGACAATCTTTCTGTTCAAGCTTTAAAGAATCAACTTCTGCAAATTTTAATCCAATTGTGTCATTAAACTTCTAGGAAATCAACTAGATAACATCTTAAAAGGCATTTTAATAACCGTTTTCATCTGGACTACAGAATCATGTTGACATTAAAGAGAATGAACAAGCAGACTCTCTATGAAAATCAGCAGCAAACATCATTATTTTTCATTGGACTCCTCCAGAGGATCTTATTTTTAAACAAAATAAGATGACACTATAAAATACAACAGATCAATGGGTAAGTGGAAAATACACTCAAGAATTTGATCATTTAAATTGTCTAAACTTTCTCATCGACTTTCCCTACCAATCAAATAGAAGATAGATTTCTTTCTGGATTTCATATGAAAACACATCCATAAAAACCTAAACTCCATAGATTTGGTCTTGCTTCATCTCCTTCGTGTCCATACCAGAAACTACGGAAAATATTTTGTTACTACATACGAAATGTGAAGAGCCAAGAAATAGGCTACAAGTGCTTTAAGATACATGGCTCTATTCTTTTCTTGGATATTTGATGTATTGTAGGGTGCATATTATAAGACTTCAAGAATACTTAATTTTCTGTACAAGTCTCAAACAATGGAGAATCCCAACTATCTTTTAATTTTATTATAATAGTTCAATCAATAATTTCACCTATTCATCTCTTCTTTATATTTATTCTGCTTATTTGTTTCTTTTGGTCACCAGAAATATTGTGCAATAATTAATTTCTTCCAAAATCATATTTAAGGCTCAACACAAGATCTATAAAATTAGAAAGACTGTCATGGATTCATAAATTTTGGGTTTTGCAGTAGTTTGACTATTCTTTTTCGATGATCACCACAGTGTCTCTATTTTACTAGCATTTGGATGAATTGAAATAAAGCAGCATTAAAATGAGCATAAATCTTAAAATCACAAGTCAAGTGAAGTCAAAATCATTCTACATTTTATGAATTGACCAATTTCCATGAATCTCTTTTAGAAAATAATGAATGACAGAATAAATATTACATTATCCTGCATGATATTTGGTGGCAATTTTAAATGTTGTGGAAATTTACAAATTTTTCTTTTACAATAAATGAAAAAAGAAAAACAGCAGCCTATGACAAAGTTTACTATGATAGAAATTAATTTATCGAGAAAAATGCTGTTTACTGAAGAAATAGTTAGTATAAGGAATCTATCCCACTAATAAAAAATATATATAAAAAGCAGCTGTAAATACGGCAATGTTTGTTTACTTAAATATTTGTGAGGATCATTTAAGTGCTTATTATTATATTGATGGAAATACATCAAAAAATTTCCACTTCTTAAAATAAGATTAATGTTTAATTTTAAAAGGAGACATTAAAGATTACAGCATACAGAATCCCTCAAGATGATTTTTCTTTATTCGTCCTTTTTGGTTTTAACACAAGTAAGTAAATGCGGGCAAGAATTCATTATTAAAAGAAATTCATACCTTTAAAATATTTAGAAAATAGATCATTTTGTCTATAAAATACATAAGTCCCCTTTTAAAATAAAACAATTCTTATAAGAATCTATGATCAAATTGTGAATCTATAATTATTGTTTACTTTTCTGCAATAATTCTTCTTATCAAACTGCATATTTGCAGTTATAAAACAGTGAAAAATGGCCTGCTGCAATTCCTATAAATTCTTCTATTTTCCTCTTATTCTTCTTCTATACTCCTATCTATTCTAATATCTATAAATATTTATAAAATTAGTCATAAAACAATGAAACAATTCTTTTTGAAATATAAAGCAATAATCTCTAGCTACATTCAGAGTGAGAATACTGTAATATATGAGAAAAATTTTCATTATTAGAAGGGCTTTAGTGATAAAACAAAATACACGTTAATTTGAATTTTTACTCTTAAATTAGATCTTTTAAGCTCTTGGTTATCCTATTTACTGAATTACACGAAGAATAAATGATCAAATGAATTGTTTTAATCTGATTATTATTATACATCAAATTGATCACTACTGATAAGACTAAATTAAATACTGCATTGTAATTCCTCAAATTACAGTGGGCTGTGAACCAAAGCTTCCATCATAAGTATAATAGAATACTCAATGCACCAACAGTTCAATTGGTTATCATAAAACACTACTGTGTAAACATATATGCATTGTATTTAACTTTTTATTTTCTTTAAGTTGTCTAATAGACTTTGTGCTTTTGGCTAAATCTTGATCAAACTGAGATAAATATTCTTTGACTATCTAATCACATCATTAAAAAGATTTTTTAGTTAATGGTTTTTCTTGTTTGGTTTAAAATTTGTTTCATAATATTTTTTTTAAATGGATCTTTAACAACTTTATTATCTATAATTATAGAAAAAAATATGAATGAATGTTTTATACTATTTTAAAATACTTTTCTTTTTTGTCATGTAGTTAAATTACTTCATTTTAAGGGATTTTCTAAATAACATTATATGTGTTACTAAATTGCTAAACAAATTTTTGACAAGATACATAAATTATAAATAACAAAACAACTTGATCACTGTTTAGTTATTAGTATGTTTCTGCATTAAAACTAAAGAAAAGGCACATTAGAAGCTATCACATAATATTATAATATTAAAAGGCATCATGTTTTTAACTAACAGTGGTACTGCAATGCAATATAAAAAAGTAATACATGTATGAATAGGCAGGTAGTAAAATTAAATTAAAAATTTTGATACTTGTTCATTATAATTGCTTGACTCATTGATGATTTTTTACACGATAATGCTATGAATTATGTAGCCAAAAATGTATTTGCATTGCAGCATTCTCTGCTGAACAGACAATTCAGGTACATTTGGTACAGATTTGTAAACAATATTTTTTCTGTTTCCCTCAATAATATCTGCAGAAAAATTGCAACATTAACTTGACATGGTTGAATGCTTTTAGGATTTATCTTATGTATTATGCTTTTATTATTAGGAATGAATTTTAGGATTTATCTGTGAAAGAGAATGATCAATATCATTCTTTCAAGTAAAAACCATTCTTCCACATGAAAGTACATTTAAAAATTCTCACAAGTAGAATCTTTATTTTGCCAAAATTAGGTGTAGGAGATTCATTATTGAAAATAGTACAGATTTTAAAGGTAGTCAAGAAAACAAGTTCATATGATAATATTATCTGCTACAACTTTGATATAGATTTGCTGCTGGTTTAAAGAATTGATAGATGTGCTACCTTTTTATTTAACTGCAATTCATAGTATCAGCAACCTAAATCTGAGAAGTTCAGTTATAATAAACAAGTTTCAAAAATTTTTAGCTTCCAGAAGAGTGAATCTGTCAAGGACTATGAGCATTTAATATAAAAAGAATATGTTCTTTGTATAACCATTAATATTGTATCTACACTCTGAATGCAGCGTTTCACCTATATATATAGAAAGAAAAAACTGAAAAGTTTAAAATTATTTGAAGTTAGAAACAAATCTTTTAGTTACCCGTCTTTCAAGAACTACAAGAAGAGTCTTGTTTCTGAATTCTTTTGGATCCATCCTGAAATATATAAAATATATATTAGATAAAATATTTTAAAATAATATCTATCAAGATACTGAATGAAATAAATTAAAATTATCTCTGACTAAAAAGATCTTTATTACCCCATACTTATATACGACCACAGTCTTGCTAAAAATTTCAAAACTTTTATGAGGGCATAAGCGCTCTTATTTATTTAAAGATATTTTAAAAATAAAATTTTACATTTATTTAAAAATAATTAAACACTTTTCTAGTCAATTTTAAAACTTATATAAACTGTATCTAATACTATCCATAACATAGTGTCATACCTTTAGGAATTGTTAACAAATGAGGATTAAGATTGAGGCAATTATAATATTGTTTTAGCTGATGTTGCTACTTATTAGGCATTATTGAGATATATGCATTATTTCTAAATAAAAACCTATATTATTTCATGCATATCTGTACTCTTTTTGCTACCAAACACATTATGAAATATAATCAGTATATATATAATGACTATTGAATAATTCAGCATATATATTAAGTAGGATCTAAAAATTTGGAATTTCTGGGCACTTGTGTGAATCATACAGTTTAAGTTACCCAATTTGAAATGCACTCAATGAGCCATGCCTCCTCCATAGTTAGAATGCCTTTGCTCATGAAAAGTCATTTAACTGCATGGATAAACCTTTGCTTTATGACTTAAAACACTTATTTTCAATAGCAAAATAAGGGATTTTGAAATACTACTGAAAATATAATAACACTTGTACATATATGGATATGTACAGATGTATGTATGGATTGTATGATAGGATAGGCATTTATTATACAATAGCAGATATGACTTGGTCTTCAGCTTCAATAAGCATTTTACTTTGATGAAATTAAGAAAAAGTTATTAATGGAGATTACAGAAGTTGTCACAAACAAACTGAACATTTAATATTTGCACATAACAAACATTAAAGCAAAATTATACAAAATTCTATCACATATTGGTATTCCACTTATGATCAATTCATGCAAAAAAGGTGATGTATTTTCATCTTGGGTTATCATTCCTGTAAGAAACTATTCATGCAAATAACAGAAAAGATATACTGGGACACTTAAATTTTCAGCATATAACCATATCTCCATAAACTGCATAACATTGGCTTTTCATAAAGTTCATTATGTTTCCAACATAAAATATTCTTGCCAATTTCCCTCAATTTTGAAAAAATATTTTCAAACGATCCTGCATCTTTTATTTATAACCATATTTTTTAGGGAATGCAAGAAGTGCTGATCGAATTTCAATGCATATAGTCAGCATTATGAGAAATCTACAGATATCTACATGCAGAAGTTGAACATCTAATTTACTTTATGTAATAACTATGAATTAGAAAAAAATAATTATTTGAATAACAAAATAATTAAATTTTGATGACTTTTCTCCTAAAAATCAGATTTTTAAGCAAGTAATTTTTCCTTCAGAAATATACCACTTAAGTATGCATTTAACCTTTTCTCTATTTTAAAAATATTTTATGTACTTGCAAAGAAATCATTCTTATTTTTTTTATAATTAATTATAGTACATCACAATATAATGCTGGACAACTTTAACAAGCACTCCATTTAATACTTTAAAAACTGGAAGCTTGATCAGTTTCAATGAAGTATTATCCTTATCTATCATCTAAATGATATTCACATATATCATAAAGCAAATAAAAAAAATAGTGTAGAATCAGCTCTTTGAAATGTAAGTAAATACATATCAAAATCATAAGGATAAAATAAGAAGAGGGAAAGCATTTAAAACAAAATCTTAAAAAGTTTAGCCTAAATCTATGTATTAATAATTAGATAAACAACGATACATCAACAAATTATAATTGCAAACAGATATGAATAGTATTATTAAAAAATATAATATAGCTGTAAAATATAATATAGCTGTATAATAAAATATATATTAAAAAATATATACAATAAACATGAAAATTCAATATATAATTACATAAGCAGATATGGTGAATAAATACAGCTTGGAAAAAATACTTAAAAGTTTTTTTTAATTAGTTTTTTAAAATTCTTAATAAGCAATAATTCGCAAAATTAAGTCCGTAGTTACAAGGAGATACAAGTTAAGTTAATTGAAGTAAACTAGGTTTTCAGGTAACTTTTTTTACACTAATTGGAAATTTTATTTCAATAATTTCAAATATACCTGCAGATTTTATATCTTTATAGTTTTTATATTAGTGAACTCAGGAGCTGTAGTTTTAAAAATGTAATACCAAGGTATGCAAAAAGATATGCCACTTTTTAAAAAAAGGCCAACCTACCTATTTATCTAACACAAAGAATAAGTTAAATATATTCCAAATAATATAAAACATTTAAATGAAAAACAACCAAAGTAATCAAAGAGAAAAGTTTATTTAAAGGAAAATCAGAAGGGATGCATTTGTATATGTTCTTTAGATTTGCTCAATTTGACAAAACTATTCAGAGAAATCCTTTCCAACATACATCACGTTAAAAAACTGCTTATGTTCAGATTAAGTCTTAAACAGGATTTTAGTCAAACTTTATACTCTTATCACTTTTTAGTTTTAAAAGTTAATACTATTCTTATTAGTTTTAAATTTTTTTTTAATTATTAATGTTTACTTTTACTCCTAACAGTGAACAGTTATCTTGTTGATGAAGGTAAAAAATAGAGAATTACTTTACTGTTGAAGATTATATGCAATTACAGACTTAGCATATGCATATCCTTTTTAAAAAATTTCGATTATTATAAAAAAAAATTATTTTGTGCTTAAAACCCATAGTAAAACATTAAAAAAAAAAAAATTGACTATGAACACTTTTAATATGTATTTTTTTTTAAATTATTCACCATTTGGTTTTTACTGATCTATAGAATTACCAAGCTTCATTCTCAACCAGTTTTACTAAGAAAAACAATGATATTAAAACATTTTTTACAGGAAAACAAAGTTATTTTCATGGGTTTCTTTTTTTTGTCCATACTTAATACAAATAGATCATAATATACAGTATAAACAAGCAAACACAAATGAAATTACAGACCAAAGTACAATTTTACTCTTTAATTTATTTAAACAATAACTTCCTTAGTTGCACACAATTTAAAATTATCCTAAATTTAATTAAGAAAAACATAAAAACGTTATTGATTAAGTATTTTGATTCTCTCTCTGAACCATAATCTTGTTAACAATAAGTTCAGTTTCATATTTCATAATTAAAAATTACTTTTGTTTGTTTTCTGAAATTTCTATCACTTAAATATCTCAAAACACATGCAACTTATTATAAAGGTGTATATATTACTGTCAAAGCTTGAATATCACAAATAACCAAAGATTGAAATTCCTTTTTTTTTTTTCTTCTGGCTTTGACCCAATTTCTAGAGCCCTATAATTTGGCCAGACTTCGGGCCCTGGCCATAACCCAAATAAAGGTTAAATAAAAATTTTTATAAATATTCTTATACTATAGGATAACTCTCTGAACTTATCTTTTTCTTTTCAAATGTCAAACATTTTTTTATATAATAAATATGAATGATTCCAGCTATGTATACACTTTTTTTTTTTGGCATACTATTAGTGAAACTATGCACTTTATGATTTGGAAAATTAGACAAACATTTTGGCACCATTTACCACCAGCATTGGCTGATTTATATCACTTGATATACATCTAGCATTCACAAGTTGATATACATCCTACCAGCAAAATAAATAATGATGGGCAAAATATACTTTTAGATAGTGAAATCAATTGTAAAATATTGCGAGATGCTTAAAAATATTTGATACATACACTGAAGATAAGAAATACTCAATACCAGGAAGAAACGATTTTCCCATTAGTAAAATAGACATTGTCAATAGACATTCTCAAAATATTTTAATATATATTTACTGGCTTTCAATCTAAGTATGTTAAAAAAAATTACAGTTGAGTAACAATTTTTTTGTGGTATAGATAATGGAAAAGTATGAAATAAAAAAAAATACTAATTAAATGTTAATCAATTTTTTTTGCACATCTGACATCTTTCTTCTCAAAGTAGCAAACTTTTCAGATGTAGCCTTAATTGTATTCTTTGCTGTGTTTATTATCATCTGTGCAACTTTTACAGCACTCTCATTTTTCTTTATAGCCTCTTCAAATTTTTTTGTTGCCATATTCAGTAGCAGATGGGAAGCTTCTGCTTCCTTCAAAAGTTCTTCCTCACTGGAAGCTAGGATTTAATAGCTTCTCAACCAAATTTTAACTTTTTTTGGGGTAAAAAAAAGCAAGGCATCCTCTGAATTCTTTATAAGTTCTCTCGTTTCATCAACATTTCTCTCATCATTATTTATGTTGTCAAAATAGGATATGAATATTCTGCAAAGTTTTTTTCACAAAGTTTATCATTTCTTGTATAAGAAAAATTTATGATATAGATAAGCAAATTATTAAGTAGCCTTTTTGCAGGTTCTAAAAGCTTTAATGCCAACTTCATACAGAGTGCTCCTTGCATCAGTAACATTGTGGTTATTGATTGATAACCCCATTTCAGGAATCACATTGCCATGAGACAAGTCAAGAATAATTTAGCCAATTTGATTAAATTGGGATAATTCAATCCCAATTTAACCAAATTCTTTCCTATTAGCAACAGCTAACTAATATTTATACATATCAAGATCTGCCATATAATCTTGTATTTATTTGGAGAAATCTTCAAGCATTCAGATGTAGTTAATCACATAAAATTGTCAAGAGTCAAAATTCAGGTACATAATTAAATTAAGGTTAGGGCCTTACTTCCATAATAAGATAATTAAGAACTATTTTTCAAGCAAATCATTGTATACCATATACTTTGATAAAACAAAATAGATGGATATGGATATTGGTTAGAAAAATGTGAAAAGTGTTGATTTTTTTACAGTGATTCTTTTCTCTGCAGCCATGTAATGTCGATATTATTTTAGAGAAGCTTCTTAGTTTTATCTCAAATAATAATTTAAAATTGCATAAACTTTTCCAATACTCCATGTATAGACCTAATGTCAATTTATCCTTCCAAAAAAAAAAAAAAAAAAAAAGCTGAATTTGCATTTAGCTTCTGAAGGCTAAGGTAACCTTGCAGACATTGGAACTTGTAGATTGCATACAGTTAATAATGCCTTCAAGAAAGCTATTATTGTATTGGACTGTGATGTGGAAAGTTTTGTCCTTTCTATTTTACAATAGTTAAAACTTTCATCTGCAAGAAGGAAAGACTATTATGAATTCAAACAATTACATCTTCTAGAAGATGCTAGAAATCATTTGTTTCTGTGACATATTGAGAACAGATGGCTGACTTGGGTCCAACATGTGAAAGAATACTTGAACATTATGTTTAGCACTTGCAGCTTTAAAAAAAAAATCATATGATCTTATTGTACCTTAATTTTGTTGTTTTTATGGCCAATATTTTCTCAACCTATCTGACCATATTTCAAAAAGTGGCTCCTTTTGATCATATATTTTTTGATAAGCAAAATAAACTCTTAAGAAATTTTATGTATGTTGCATATTTGAAACCAGAAATTATTGGTTAAAAAGAGGTACAGTCTCTCTCAAGCATTAAGTGTAAAGATACAGTCAATTAGATTTCTTTCAAAAAGATTGATGTTAGCTCTGCAGTTTCAAAGATTCTTAAATACCCTGACATGACTTTCTCCACGATTTAAAATAACAGAATGCCTGTAACAAAAATTATTCTTTTCCAATCAATTACTGGAATTGGATTAGTTATTAGATTTTAGGACTTTTCAAGAATTATTTTTTAAAAATTTTTTCAGGAATTTTGGGACAAGTACAACAGTAATAACTGTTCAAGAATAAATTAGCATATAGTTATTAAAAAAAGATTTAGATTTTTTTTCCAAGCTATCACTTTTACCCAAGAAGATTAACTTTTTTTTTTTTCACAATTATTAACTTAAGTAAATACAATATTTATTTTTACACATATATGTTAGCTGGTATAATTTGCCTTTTCCTAACAATAAAATATGCCACAAATGGTTGAAAACAAAACTAAATCCTATTTAACAATAAAAAACAAACAAACTAGCAATACATTAAGGAAAATGTTTAAAACTTATTTCATACACATAAATTCATAAAAAGTATGCCTAAACAAATTAAAAGATTTAAAAACAGAACTAAGAACCAACACTCATAATATTGAAAGCAATGTAAAATTCATAAAGAATGCTCATTTTTAGAGGGGGAAAAAAAAACTCAACAGTGAATCACATTTAAGAAAATATATTTGTGAAATTAATTTTCAATATTATAATATATTGTCAAATATAAAAGCAGGCGAAAAATATATATTTTTTTAAATTTTTCAAAAACGCGATCCTTTTGACTCGATTTTTTTTTATGAAATAATCATCAATGAAAAAAAAAAAAAAATCCAAACATTTTGACTTTGTTTAAGTTAACAGTGTGATGGTTTACATTCACTTGATAGAGTAATGATCAAACCAAAATTCGATAGATGCGTTGTGGGAATGAGTGTATGTTAAGACCATTATTACTATTAAACCATTTTAATGGGATGTAAACAATAATATGGGGTAATATAACGCATACAAATTCAATAAAACATTAAAAAAAATTTTTAGAGGCATACTTTTAAAAATGCGAGGTATAAGAATATTGGCGGCAATATTTACCAACAGTAAAAGTAACAACCGGCAAAATACAGTAGAATTGAATAATATACGATTTGAATATAATGAAAAACAGTTAACAAAATAAAATCCAAAATATTTATGATATATTCAATTGTAGTGCAGAAAACATACAAAATTTATTTTATACATAAATATGGAATTGCAGATGAATATTCAAAAACCATTTATTTATTACAGCTGACAGCATTCAATATCTGTCACGTTAGGGTTTTAAACCAAATGGTTAAAAAAATGAATGACTATTTACTTCTCGGCATAAAAAAAAATTTATAACAAGGGATATTACAGATGAAAAAACAAACAAAAAAAACCAACCTGTCAAAATTTAAGAAACAAACATCAATATAACTTCGTTTAACAGTAAAGTCTCAAACTTCTTTTTTCAAACAGCATTTAGCGTTACATATACAATTACAGTTACGAAAATTAACTGATGTGATTAATTTAGAAAATAAAATTTTTAATACAAGATTGAATTTTTAAGAACAGTAATATGATTCAGATAGCTGATTTTATTATTCTACATACGATTGTATAATTGGCGTCATTTAATTGGCGTCATGATCATAGACCGTTACTAGAATGGCTCTTCATTAATCGCACTAGGAGAAAAAAAAGTGAGATACACTGAAAACACCGCATAACTGATGACTTTCTTGTAGTTAACGTGAAATTTTTCCTAAAGAAACTATCTTGAAACATCGAAGAACTACTGCATTATTAATATACCTTTAGTCGCATATATTTTTTTTAATGCATGACTATATATTTATATCATTTAATGGCCAAAATCTTCTATAGTGAAAGTAATTTTAATTTTGTAAATATAAACCAGGCATGCACAGATTTCTAAAATATGCGGATTGCATATAATCATTGCAATTATACTGGTTTAAAAAAAGTGACAAGGGAAAGTATGATTGGCAAATTTCTATTTATTGGAATTTAATGAAAATTGGCAACAATATTAAACGAACAGATTCTTCACAAATTAGGAGCGAAAGTAAAATAAGAAATTTCTTTTCTGTCTTGAAAACATACAAAAATAAAACATACCAAAGAACATAGTATCTGAGTTTAATGTGTAATCAGGATCTAAATAGGGATCTATCTTCAATATGGAGTGTGATCCCAGCTTCACACTAGACAGGTGCGCAGCAATGTTCCATGTTCAAAATGAGTATTTATTAGGTCAATTGACAGCAAGGTTCATTGATGAATCATGACAGTTCAAAGTTCATGATGGGTTTGAGGGGACAGGTTTAGCGCATACGCCTCCTTAGAATATCATAACATGCTTAGTCGGGTTTAAATCCATAAAAGATATGTGTGCTGTTACAGATGACATTTTAATGAACACTTGGTGAGAACAGCTTTGGCATTCTACGAGCTACCAAGGAGACACACGTTAAAATCTCTTGAAGCACGTAGACTAATTAAAAACTTTGTAACAGTACTTATAAAGTATACGAAAAATAATATATGTTTAATTATAATAGTTTTCGTACAATAATTTTTTTATAATCGTGGTAAAATTTTGTGCTCACCCTGTATTATCTAACGATGACCGTAATTATATTGTTGAGTGGAATTTTAAAATAGATTATTTTTGTCATTTCCTTAAAATAAGTGATGAAATCTTAAAATAAATATTTGTCAATCTTCATACCCAAACTATATGGAAATTCTAGTATTAAGCTAACACAGAAATAAATAAAAGATGACTTAAATTGAAACTCTATATCCAGGCTAGTTTATGGATAAAATGTTATCTTCTACTTTGCAATAAATTATAAAATAGTGAATCACTTCTCGTAAACAAAACATGGAAAGGCTTGATGGATATTGCGTTAGGTTTTCGAATTAGGGAAAATGAATTTCGAAAGGAAAACATTGTAAATTTATAGGCTAGAAAGGTCTTTCATTGGGTCTGAAGAATACAAAGGATACAAATTCTTATATAATACATCTGAAAATGCTTGTTCCAAATTTCTGTGGCAAAATGTGTGTGCAGTGTAATAGTGAATAGTGAATCTACTACATATCGTGTGTAGTGAATCTACTAAATATGTTGTTGTCTACTACTTGTTTCATGTTACCTTATTGTATGTAGGAAACAGTGGTTGTATCCTTTATGACAGTAATGCTCCGAATAGTGCGATTTGTTGTTGAAAGTTTCAAATTCTGTCTTAGAACTAGTGTTCTATCTTAGCTTCAAGTGTCACTTCATTTAGTCTTGTGTATGAAGACGGAGATGAATTTCTGTGTTTTGATCAATGGTCAATTTACCATTTTAGCATTCTTTGAGGGATTTTTCAACCTGGGGCCCTGAACCTAATGATTCATACATAAAAGGTGATTTAAGGTTAATGTCAATAAAACGAATGGCAGGTATATGAAACTAATAAAAAAAAACGCATGGGAACCAAGAGTCGCAAATGCCTTCAGCAGGCGATATAGATTGGTTTAGTTTGATTTGTCGCTCTACGGTCATCATGTGCACACTTTAGGCTACACAGTACGGGACCTACAGCTTAAAGTGGATTCCGAACCACTAACAAACATCCATGCCATCGCCAGGATTCGAACCTGGAGCCTGTATTACCAAAGGCCAGAGCGCTAGCCACTTGGCCATCAGGCCGCTAGGCGATATAGAAGAAAAAGTTTCAAGTTAGGGCTTTTTCTTTAAATGTAAAAAAAATAATAATAATAATAATAATAAATAAACACGTAAAAAATTTCGATATTTTTTTAAGGTACAGCACTAATTAACTCCCTGGCACTACAACCCTTGGTGGACCAAGGTTGTCTGCTTACTGGCAGATTTCGAGACAGAAGATGGTTTTTTTATACAGGGTATGGTTGTCAGGTCCACCCTAACACTCTACAGTGATATTAGACTGAGATTTACGGTTTAAAGTGGATTCTGAACCACTACAAATATCCATGGCACCTCCGGGATTCGAACCCGAAACTTGTGGCACCGAGCGCCAGAAGATACAACAATAACTTTTGAAAAATAAATGCTTAAATTAACTGATTTCAATGTTTTAATGCTTGTATTTGTATTAGTAAAGGAGAAAAAGTATGTTTTCACATGAAAATGATATTGGAAATATAATCCAAGACAAATATATACAGTCGAGAATAAAAATATAACTATAACCTCGTCTTTAAATATATTGAATCACTATTAATTAATCATTATATTATAAAATCGAGTAATGAATTTAAGAATTTGATCAGTACAGTTTGTTTCCCTCATCCAGAAAACAAAAATTTACAACTAGTATTCATGGAAAGACTCAATTAAAAATAATGTGAATAAGAAAAATGTATACTTCTGTTCTCAATAACTTTTCATGTTATATCATTTAAACGGAAAGTAATACAAGATTTAGACAGACATTTTTGAAAGGAAAAAATTTATTGTTGCACATATTTAATTATTAATATATCTTCCATCCTTTTCTATGGCATTTAACCATCTTTCGGGCAACATTTTGATTCCATCTTTAATAAACTTTTTTGGTTTTGCAACAGAATACTCATTTAGAAAATTTTCGAACTCCTGTTTATTACTGAAATTTTTTCCATCAAGAAAATGCTATAGAGACCTAAACAGATAATAATTTGATGGGGCTACGTTTGGACTATAAGGTGGATGAAATAGAATTTCCAATCCTAATTCTTTCAGCTTCTATTGAGTCATTCCTGCTTGGGAGGCAGGGCGTTATCTTGTTAAAGAATCACTCTCCGTCTATTGAGTAATGCAGGTTGTTGGGTGAGTAAAGCCCACTTTAAATTATCTGATTTCTAGCCAGTTCTTTCGAATCATCATTATCAAACTGCATTGGCTAACCTCTCTATAATATATAAAAAGAACATTCTATTTCTTGATTTCGCTTAAAGAAACTTTATCAGATCAACAATATTAATAATGAATTAAGATTAATATGTTGTACATATATTTGCGGGAATATATTAACTATTCAACATCAGCTCTTTTTAAATGAATTTAGTCAGAGATAAAAAGTTCTTTAGTTCATCAAGTAATACACACATTTTATGTTATCCAATTTACAGAATTTTATTTTCAGTTATGCTCATTTTAATACCAACTATATAATCAAAAGCAAAATCTTTTTCTCAGAAAAGCGTTTTGTTAGAAGATTATTTTACAAATGATAACAGCCCTTCAAGCTTTTAGTATAAACGTGATTAATATGACATTCAAGCATACCATTCCTTTAAAGAGATATATTTGTTTGAAATGTTAAGAATAAAATTTAAATTACAGACATCATAATGGATTCAGCCATTCTACTAATGTTATAATTCATGTACTACAGAACATCATCCCCCCCCCCTTCCTTAAATTCTCCTACTAGTCCTACATATGAAAAACAGGGAAGTTTTGTTCTCATATACACCATCATGTGTAAACAATGGTGAAAATGTCGTATATTAGAGGTTTATCTGTTTATTTGCAACTTATTTGAGCAACCTAAGTAGGAAAAGAGTTCACTTGCCGTCTTCAGTTCATTTGAACCCAAAGAAGCAAATCGATAGAGGAGTATAAAATCACATCTTATGTGTAGAAAAAGAATCAACAATTTTATAAGGGACTTACAGCAATGTCTTTTGCTCACATTATAAAATGCGTTTGTGTAGTGTAGTTCATTAATATAAAAATGAAAATTTATATGTTATGAAAGTGAAATGTCTGCAATTTTTTCATCTTGTACTTTTTCCCATTTTACACTGACGCATTGATTTTAAAGTAAGTATCTATTTCCCGGTTTAAGTAAAATGCAAATAAACATATGAAAATTTGACAGTATGGAGCGAAAAGTGATAAAATATTGAACGAAAAGCAAATTAAAGCGAAAAGGATTTAAGAATGAAAGATATTTTGAGAATTATTCGATGAGAAATAGACTGAAAAATTTTCAAAGAAAAAATTCAAATTATTTACGAAACATTAGTTTTAATGAAATTAAAATATCCAATACTCAAAAGCATTCTCGTAATTCAAAACATAAAAGGGTTAAGGATTTTATCCTTTATGTATTTATTAACGTTTTAAAGAGAAAAAAATTAAATGCACTTAAAAATGTATCCTAAATTTTAGAATAATTCAAGAAAAAATCGTACAGAATATTTGTATACAAAATTTGTTTATTCAAAGAATTCAAGCATTTATTTCATTGTTACCTCCTTTTATAATTAATAAACATTAATAATAAATTTACTAAATTTGTTTTGGGAATTAAACCAAACAAAAAATATTATTTAGATTTCTGAATGCCTTAAAGTGATTTTAAAAGTATAATTTATGATAAACTGTAAGATAATAATTGAATAATACATCAAATTTGTTTTCTTAAAACGAATGCTGCAATTTTAATAAATTGTTTTGTGATTTATGTTTATCGCGCATAGTTGAAATATAAAAAAATAAATAAATTACTTCTAAGATACTATTACAGATGGATTTCAGGCCATTTCTAGATCTATCTTTGGTAAAAGTATATTTATAAAAAATTAAAATAATTTAAACTGTATGACAAACATAAAATAAATAAATAAATAATATCCTTGTCGAATTTGCTAGGTCTGCTGAATTTATTTAAAAAAGAAACTTGCAGAAAAAAAATTTTAGGAAAAAAAAAGATTTCTGATGTTTCAGTTCATCAGTTTTTCTATATATAAATCAGAACTGTGCAAGTTCAATATATTTAATTATAAGCAGATAAACAGATAAACAATATTGACTTAAATGATCGAATTGGATTGGTTGGATTAGGAAATTGACAATATTGACTTAAATGATTGAATTGGATTGGTTGGATTAGGAAATTAAACAAAGGATACTACTGAATTTGTTTCATGACACAAATATTAACCCAAAGTGTGAAAACATGATATCATTTTCATATGATACACACGCGATTATTCAATATTGTCAGCCTTCGTGTGATAACGAGTTACAATGGCTGTTGTAATACAAAATCTTTCCAAATGTGAATTGATTAGTTTTTTTCACACAAAAGGATATAATTTCTAAAGTCGCGACTCTTAGAGAATTGCAGGATGCCTGATAGCCCAATTAGCTAGCGCTCTGGCCTTTAGTACCATAGGCTTCAGGTCGAATACTTGCGGTGGCATGGATTTTTGTTAGTGGTTCAGAATCCTCGTTAAACTGTAGGTCCCTGTATAATTAACCCAAAGTGTGCAAGAAATTATCGTAGAGCGACAAACCGAGCCAAATCTTAGAAAACTGCGCACTTTTATGCATTTTTAAGAAGGAGTGAAGGAAAAGTATGGATATGAAAAAAAAACCTGCCCTTTCTGTCCAGGTTATTCAAAATTTCATATCGAAATCTTCCATCTTATATCCACTTACTCCCACATTTTAACTTGATTGTATGACTTGTTTTCTAACGTTTTGACAGCAATAAAATGTTAAAAATATAAATGCTAGACTGACTGACTCACAGATAGCGAAATTCTATGTAGGAGGTCTAATAAAAAGGCATCAAAAGTGCTTTGATGTGAATGGTTTTAAGACATAATCAAAGTATGCATATATATTATATAATGCCAATGAAAATTTATTTGCATTATTTTTGTTTGGTCATTTTTATAACTAAGTTGTACTTTTGTTAAAAATGCTCTTCTTATATAATATATTTAGTAATCCATGTGTTGTTGAATATATTCTTTTTTAGCATGGCAAAGATTACTATTTCAATTTATGCATAGAAATTTTTCCCCATACATAGAAGAATAGATATACTGCTAGTTTTCATATAAATTAAAAAGTAGCTGAAAGCATAATAATTTAATAGATATAAATTATGAGGTTATTTTTAAAATTAAGAATTTGACAAAATGACATAGAGAGAAAACAATCATAAGACGCAAGTACACTTTTATTTAAACATAAAATTTGTAAAATTTACATTTTTACATGTTACATATAAAAATAATATATATGTTTAAAGAATTTGTAACATAAAATTTGACGAAAATGTCAAAGTTAACATTTCAGTATTAAAATATTTGTTAAAAAAATGCATGAAATAACGATCACCGTTAAAGAAAACATTTGTTTTTAATTTTATTATATTCAAACTATTGGTTTTGCTATTTACAGAAAAAAATGTTAAACATTATGTTTATTTAAAAGAATTTTAACAAATTAAACATACAAACAGAAAATTAATAATTTTTAAACTCATACATTAAAACAGAAATACACTTAAAAATAGTGATTCTAAATCTACTTTAGCATGAGTAACAGAATTATCATTATCCGGCTAGTACATGCCCTCCAAGTTCTTGCTGAGAAATGATAACGATTAATTAGTGTATAATTAATATTTTACAATGTTTACATAGTTCACTATTTATTTGATTACTCATTCATGCTAATATTGAATTTTTTTCTAAAATTATTGATTTTCAGTAATAAATTTTAATACTTTACATGTTAATGTGCCTTTAATAAACCTCTTTTCAATTTAAAAGGGATCCTATAAAATTGAAAAAAATCTTCAGTTTAAAAGATTTTTCAGTTTTAAATACGAGATGTACATTTTACAAATAATATAATTTTGAATAATGAATTTGCCTTTAATTTCAGTTATAAGTATTTCCTTAAATTTAAGAGATTTTTAAATCTTAAAAAGAAGGAGGGGTTGTACTTTCGGAAATTTATAATCGACTAATTTATAAATTGTGAATCATATGTTTATTGGAAATGAAAATAACAACAGAAATTTCTATATGATTAATTTTTGGTAATTAATTATCTAATTTTAAAACATTGATTAAATAATGTAGTTATAAACATAAGGAACAAATTGTAACTACCTCTACTTTATCTTTTATCCATCTCATTGAAATCATTCTCCTGAATACATTTAAAAAAAAAGGGTTTTATGCAGAAAATACAAAATTACAGATGAAATTATCTATAAAAGATTTTAAAAAAATTACTTTAAAATTATTTTATGACTTCATTTGAATTTTGCATGATTTTTTTGTTTACAAATACGGAAAAAGTGTGATACTAATATCCGATTTAAATTATTTAAATTATTGCTTATTATTTAAATTATTTTATTCAGTTATGAATGAAAGGAAAAATCTCAGGTAAGTCCAAAAAGAAAAAATTAAATAGTATTGAAATGCTATATTCTGAAATGTTGAAATTATTAATTGAAATGTCATATTAGTATTGAAATGTTATATTTATTACAAATATAAATGTTTGAAATATTCTTTTTTGTCCTTTAACGATTAGAAATCTTAATATTCTTTTGAGCAAAATTAAGTTCATAGTATTTGAAATATTAAAAATGTCTTGACTGTTTCATGAGTCGTGAATCATTATATTTATGTATTAACTGTAATTCTATCTACAAGAATACTTTTACTTTTATCACCTTCTATTCGTCTTGTTAAAAAACATATCTAACCTTCTTTCCTTATTACAATCTCTAATGATTTGTCGAATATTAAATGTTTTTATTTTGTCCATAAGCTTTACTTTAAAAATATTTTACAAGTTTTCATAAAAATAAAGTAATTCAAGATAAAAAAAAATCATCCATTTAAAATCTTTATCCAACAACTTTCTTATAATTATCTGAAGGCTATACAATTACTTTATATGCGCATTAATATTTTTTTACCGCAGTTTATTTAAAACAGTTAGTGCGACGTGATAATTAAGTTTTATACAAAAATATTAAGAAGTAAATCAAATATCATCCTTGATATCGAACTAGTTCACTTTTGCTGTGAACTAATTCGATATCCTTTTCGTATCGCATAAGAAAGACTATTATGTACAGTTTTGAATATTCACCAACGCGTTTGCTTTTTGTTGGAATTAATTAAGTACTTTTACTTCATCGTTTTAGTTTCATTAGGATTACTTTAAAGGCTATTCATTTCACCATCACGCTCTTCAGTAGCTCTGAGTAGACCAACTTCTCAGAGCAGAATTTCTGCAAGAGGAAATAATTCATTAAACGTCGAAAATAAGTTAATCTCAAAAGAATGTTAATATTTCTTCTTTCTTTTATAAGGAATATGGGTATGTGAAAGGAACATTAGTTGGTGCTATTGGCACTTTGGTTGTGCTGGTAATGGTTACAGTAGTTGGATACATTGTTGTACTTGTAACAGTTCTGAACTTTGTGCTAAACCCATTGTAAATAAGAGTATAAATTCGAGGACTTAGACTTGTTGTTGTTGTTACTGTCGTGTAAATGGATGTAATGGTGCTGTATTCTGGTTCTGGAGGAGTTAAACGGGTAGCTCCTATCAACTTCTGAAGCTGCTGCTGTTGCTGCAAAGCATGTGTATTAAGATAAGGTTGTACTGATGTTACTGTGGTTGTAACAGTTCTTTTCTTGGTAGATATGGGATCTGAAACGGTTCGGTAACGAGTAGATCTTCCATCATAAAATCTGATTGTTTTTGTGTTGTAGAAGGTTTCAGTCGTCAGGTATGTTGATGTATCTGTTACTGTTGAATACAAAGTCATTTGGGCATTTAGTTGTTGTAATCCCAAATATACAGCTGCTAGAGGGTTATTGGATAAAGCATTTCCTAAAGACAGAAATGGATTTGTCAGCTGAGCAGGGGCATTACCACCTGAAGGCATGATCATTGATGGTTGTACTGGGATTTCTGTAGAGAATTGCTCTGGTGGGGCTGATTGAATTATCGAAGGCTGAATATTTGCTGCAGCTTCTAATGTAGTTTCCCGAACTTCTGGCTCTTCAAAAGCAGATTCTAAAACAGAAGCATCACCAAGTGGCAGTGTTCTGTAAGCAGTAATAATTTTCATAATGAAAAAGCTCTCTGTAACAGTATGATAAGCTGTTGATTTTCCATCAAAAACAGGAACCACTGACGTCTTCAAAGCTCTTTCAGTCGTTGTGAATGTACGAGTAACGATGTGGTGATCAGAATCCATGTCAGAAGCTTCTTGATCCATAGATGTTGATTCAGCTGCAAGAATATCTTGTATATCTGTTGGGTGTACAGTTAAAGGAACAGATGTTGTGATCGTAAGCGTGCGAATGGATTTCCTTCTTCCAACATGAAGAGTTACTTCACTGGTAATAGTAGTTTCTTGGAAAACTACTTTGGCTGGATCAACTTCAATAGCTATACCCTCAGTTACTACTTCGGTTTCTTCTTCGGCTTTGTTAGTGTGATCTTCTTCCAAGTCTTCATCATCAGCTGGTAGAGTAACATTATATTCGTCAGAAGAATCGTGCCTTAAAGTGAGCTTTACTTTAAAACGGTTAAGTCGCACCTAGAAATAAATGAAAAATTATTTATAAAGCTTTTTTTTTGTTTAGAAATACGTATATAACAAAAAGAGGTGAAAACCTTTGAATTTGATTTGATCAAAATTTCAGTGTGTGATAATTTTCTAATATTTGCATTCCCATAATGGTTAAAACACTAGCCATTGGTAAAAATTAGATTAATACTTGGATGGATTTGATGTTTTCATAAAACAAAACCTTTAATGCAACTATAAAAGTAATTACTGAAGTATTTTCGATATTTTTTCTTTAAAAAATCTTAAACTATGAGAATTTAAGTTAGTCCAATTCAATAGATTCTATTGATAAAATTTGTGGATTTTAATAAAAAGATTTACTTTTGAAAAATTAGAGAATATTATTATTATTATTATTATTCATTTTTTTTTGGTAAATTTAAATAAAAAATTTAAGAAATGGTAAATGAAATAGTCAAACATTTTTCGACTTCATACATACCGATTGAGATGGTCTTCGAGGTGAAAGGAAACGAGATCTTGATGTTGCATTCCTTGGAGTTTTCTGGGTGGTTGATAATGTATTATCATCATCGGTAAATTTCATGATGGTTGACGTAATTGGAATAAAAGTAGATTTAGGTTTCGAAAATGTACTTTTGACGACGCTTTCTAAAGATTCCGTTGGCTGCTCATTGTCAAATGTAACTGTGACACTCGTCGTAACAAATGAAGATTCTATTTCAGTTTTGCTTGATTTGTACTGAACAGGAAAGCGAGACACACTTTTTTCACTTTTTGTAACAGAAGATGGAAGAATTTCAGTTGATTTGGGAACAGGTGTCTTCAATTTTTCTTCGGTAGTTACAGATTTAGACTTAAATGTTTCAGATAAAATTAAAGTTGGTGTGGCAGATATTACTGTAAATGTTTCTGTAGGCATATCTAGAGTAGAATATTTTAAAAATACACTTGAAGAACTAATAACAGGCGTAACAGATGACGAAGAGGACAGAATTTTGTTAATGCTATTGGAAATCGGTTCGACTACTTTACTTGAACTGCGCTCCACTGTTGAATAACTTAGCAAAGGAGTAGCTGTAATAAAAGTTGTTGGCTGAGCAACAATACTGGATGTACTCTGAAGTATTTGTGCATATTTACCATCTATATAAGTGCCAATAACTTTAGTTTCA
This sequence comes from Caerostris darwini, assembly GCA_021605075.1. Lineage (NCBI taxonomy): Eukaryota > Metazoa > Arthropoda > Arachnida > Araneae > Araneidae > Caerostris > Caerostris darwini. The sequence continues at coordinate 1,100,724 of BPLQ01004481.1, forward strand.
AATACTGTTGTTGAAGTTCCGTCCACAAATGTACCTCCAAGTACAGTAACAAGTCCAGTTGGATATTGGTTTTGAGAAGACGACAATTTTTTGACCTTATCGAGATCATTATTAACTTGTCCTGTTGATGGTACAACTGCGTTGTCAGAAATATGTGGAAAAAAAGGTTCTTTGATTTTGTTTTCTAATAAATTTAAATTGGGAATCTGAGTCTTGATAGTTTCTAAAGAATTTTGAGGAGGAGAAGAATAAGCTAAATCTTGAACAGCCTCCTGCATCTCTGTTTCTGAAGTCAAATCTTCATTTGAAATGACAGATTCGCTTGGAGAAGTTGATGAAAGCAAGGATTCTGATGATGTTTTAGCAATTTTGGGCCGAGTACTTGGATGATGAACTTCAGAAGCTGGAGTAAAAACAATTACTGTGCCATCTACTGTAGTCTTGAAATTTAGAAATCCTCTAACAGTTACAGTAGGAAGTCCAGGTGTGCTGACTAATTGTTCATTTTGCGATAATGTTATCGTGAAAGAGCAAACAACCAGCACTGCTGAAAAAGTAAAAGAAACTAGTTTTAGCTTATCTTAGAAATTAGCATAAAATTAAAGCATTATTTAGAAAAAGAGCTAAAACATTATTTCATAATAACCATTACGAATTATTTAGAAGTCACCTTAGAATTTTATAATTTAATATTTTTATTTTGTTATAAATATTAAGAATTTTTTTAAGAAACCTGTCTTAAGTTATTTGATGACATTGGAGATGTAATTGTTTTGCATAAATAATAAGGAAATTAAATGTTATGCTTTACCTAATATTATCATCTTATTATTTTAAATTTTAGTTCACAGGGAACATCATTGTAATATTAATTGGAAAATCAAATGCTACGAGCAATTTTGTTTCTAGACTGACTCAGTTGGGAAAACGTTAAAAATTTGCGCCCACGCTGATGTGTGCTTATAAGTTTCTATATTTATTTAAATTTATTAAAAATAAGAAAAGTTGAAAAAAAAAAGATTTTTAAGCATTTTGAGACAATTTTAATTACAATTTTATAAGTAAAAATACACTATACTTATACACTATACAATACACTACACCATCCTATTTATAAGTAAAAATAAAATGGCGCTTTTTGTTGAGCAAACAAAAATAAATTAACCATTATGATTCTCACTTCAATTAAAATAAAGATAAAAATACTATTTTGTTTGGAAAAAATGAGTAGTTATTTTAGGATGGATTAAATACTACTTCAGAAGTAATTTGGTGGCCTGGTGGCCGAGGGGCTAGGGCCAAATATTTATAGGGCCTAGGGAAAAAAATATTTTGAATTTAACAGACAAAGAAAAAATTTTGCTACATATACTTATATAGCCATTTACATAAATATATTTATAAAAAGGAGTCAGTTTGTTGACCGAGGGACTGGCGTTCGGTGCCACAAGTTTCGGGTTCGAGAGTCCCGACGGTACTACAGATGTTTGCAGTGGTCGGAATCCACTTCATACTGTATGTCCCGATCTAATATGACTGTAGTTCATGAGGCTGAAAACTCTACCTCGTAAAAAGAAAACATCTCCTATTTCGAAATCCGCCAGTAGACAGACGGCCTTGGCCCACCATGGGGTTGTTGCGCCAATGGAGAAGGTATGTATAAAAAAATTCCTTATAACGTTAAAAATTTCTATTTTGTATCATTAGGCAAAATAAATGAAGACACAATTTTATATATATATATATATATATATATATCAAACAACTGTTAAATTAAAGGCGATTCTATAAATAATTTTAAAAACATATATAATATTTCATTCATTGTTTTTCATAAAAAGGATAATAAAATAGACGTATTTTATGTTTAAAAAATATTTAGTCATTAATCCTAATTAATTATGAAAATAACTCATACAATAATATTCAATTAAATGGGATGTATTCTAGTTGAAATTTTCTACAGCAGAAATGTTACACTTTCTTTGAATGTTACAAAGTAATTTATATATAATTTGGAATCAGTCGAATATAATAAGAAAAAAATATATATATAATAGTCTGGGCTTATATACAGATTATCCATAAAATTTAGAATTTAATGTAAGAACAAAACGCAGATCAGCAATCTTAAGAAATAAAATAATTATAGAATTCTAAACGATTTTCTTTTCTTAAAAAATCTCATTTTCCCTTTGAAATAAAATTGTCTTTGCTTTCATCAGATAATTATAAATTATTTAATTATTTAAATATATAATAATTAGCTCGTGAAAGTAATTTAAACAGATATTATGTATAAAAAAGTCCTTGAAAGAAATAGAAAAAAAAATTCAAAGTGGCCAAGGACACGAAAAACCCCTCTCCAGAAAACAATAACCATAATTTTATGGGTAAAAATAAATCAAAATACTTCTTCCACATTACATATAATTTTTCATGGTTATGTGATCATAATTCGAAATACACTAACTTCCCTAATTCAGAAATAAAGAAAAAAAAAACACTTGAAGTTGTTTTCATCTAGTTCCAATAGCCTTGGCATTTAATACAGCGTAGTAATGATTCAACGCAACGATATGTTTCGCAGGATACTCCTTTACTAGACTCGAACTACTTCCTTGTTATCCGGATCTTTCTATGTGTAATATAACATTAAATCATGGCGGTTGAAACTGCTGTACAGCAACGAATGTGGTCCACAGTGTTGCGAATGCGGTCCATGCAATCGTAAATCCCTTAGAACATTGAAATTTTTCTGTGTTCATAATAATTATTTTTTGAAACACTAATAATATGAAAATATTTACAAAATGATGCAATTAAAATATATTTTATTTAAACAACAAGTTATCTTTCCTAAATTCATTTAAAAAACTTATTAAAACTTCTTCATCGGATTAATAATTTGATTAAAAAAACTTTAAAATTAGCCAAACTCCCCGACTTGTGGCCCAGTAATAACGTGATCGGCTAACGTCCTTGGGTTCAAGTTCGAATTAGCTGGTAGCGCTAGTTGTTATTACAGACTACAGTCCAACCTTTTTTTATGTGGTATGCAAAAAAAATTCCATGAAATGCATATGATGAATAAAAAATATTTAAAAAAATGTAATTCAAAAAGAAAATAACAGATAGTTGTCAAAATAACATGCAAATTAAAAAACTTTAACAGATAGGTGCACCTGATATTGCATCATCCCATTACCAAGAGTATTATTAGATGCGAGGTAGGGCTACATCGTGAAGCTTTGATTAACATATTTCCTATTTTTAAAGCTTCTTGATTAGCTTAATAATTTATTAAAAACCTTTTCTATTAGCCAAACTGTGCGACTCGTGGCCCAATGATGACGTGCTCGGCTAATGTCCTTGAGCTCAAGTTCGAATTAGATGGTAGCGCTCGCTGTACAGACTATAGCCAATTCTTTTTTATGTACGATTTATTTGTGCGGTATGTAAAAAAATTCCATCAAATCCATATGACTAATAAAAAATAATTAAAAAAGAAAACTATAGATAGCTGTCAAAACAACATGCAAATTAAAAAACTCGAATAGATGGTCCACCTAATATTACATCATCCCATTACCACTAATGATATTAGATACGAGATAGTGGAATATCGTGAGTTTTTGATTTACTAATGTTATTTGATATTAAATCTTAAAAAAAAATATGTTTATCGAACAATTTTAACTTAACATTTAGTGAGATTTTTCGTCTAGATTGTTCAAGATCTAGAATTGTATTTTTAATTATAAACTAGAATTTAAAAAATTATTTCAGGATTTCAATTAAACGATGTAATTAAACATTACCATCCTTGTTAAACACAAGTATTACAACATTCAAGCTGTTGATGATACCTGTAAACTTTTCAAAACATTACATTAATATATATTCGTTTTATTCCTTTAGAAAACGAGTTTCCTTAAGGTTAGAAACCTGAAGTTTTGCCTATAAGTAAGATATTCTAGTTATTCCAGTTACCCTTGATAAATAATCTTTCTAGCATACAAATTAGGAGAAAATGCAATTCTCATTAAAATAATAATGAAATGATTTATAAGATTTTCAATGCTTTTACATTTCAATAATATGATTTGCTCACAACTTTAAAAAAATTTCAAACAAGTATTGAAAAGATATATTAATTTAACAGTGATTAAATTAATATAAAGACCATAATGTACTCAGATGTAAAAAATGTATTTTGAAACGTTCCTCTGCAGTTCTTGTAAGGGGATGGATTAAACAAAATACGGAATATTCAGTGAAGGACACTCTTGTGAGAAAATTTTTGTTTTTTATAATTTCCTACATATTAAATAATGAGAGGGAGTGTGCGTGTATTTATCATAGTATAATATCCAAAAATTCCATAAACAGTATTTCATATAATTTCAATAACACAGAAGAAGTGCATTAAATATCTTTTGCCTATTCGTTCCTACTGGACGGCGTGCATTAAAGATATTGGTTTGTAAAATGAGTGGAGATTAAGTCAGTTTAATAAGAGTTTTTTACAGTAAGAGTTTGGATAAAACAAAACACATAGAAACACAGTGAAAGTTACTCTTGTGAGAAATTTTTTGATTTATTACAATACAATTTCCAAAAGTTCTATAAACATTGCTTTATTTAGTTCAATTCTAATGCATTAAATATCTTTTGCAGTACCATACTCACTTCCGCTAGCAGCATGCGCTACAGATAGCTCTTTGTAAAAATAAACTCAGTAGAGATAATGACAATTCAATAAATGTTGTTCATCGATAATCGTATTGTGATTTTGGGATTTGCCCATTTTTTCCAATAACAACTATGGTACAGTTATCCTTGAAAGATTGCACTAAAGGCTTTAATTTTCTTGACAACGTTTCCAGGGTAATGTTACCCATAGGTTTATAGGTTATGTGCACCTGAATTTATAAAACACATCTTTCTCGTGAAAAGAATACGCGATAAAGTATTTTTTTTAATCGTGAGGATAATCATCATAGGAAGAATATCCTATTTTGTGATATAATATGTCATTTATTTTCCAATGTCTAACAGACATTCATTGACATACAATTTCAGTGAGGAATACTCTAGGAGTTTAGAGAGTGAGAAGATGCTATTTGAATTACGTAAATTCTTTTATTTTATTTTCTGGATTTTTTTTTGCCCTTAGATTTACTAAATAATGATGAGAAGTTCAGTTACTTTCATTTCATTTCAAAGCAGCAGTTTTTTTAATATTTTAGATTTACTAAGTAATGATAAGTTCAGTTAGAATTTCAGTTAATTTCATTTAATTTCAAAGTACCAGTAGTCATGCTTTAATCTATAGAATACGTGTGGCAAATAAAATTTCTGTGAAGAATTCCACAATTAGTTTAAAACGTGAAAAGATGTTATCTGGATTACGCAAAATTTTTACATTTTATTTTCATAATTTTTTTTTGCCCTTGGATTTACTAAGGAATGACACGAAGTTCAGTTAGTTCCATTACATCTCAAAGTAGCAGTAGTTATGCTTTAATCTAAAGAATGTCTCGCGTGACTGGTGTAAATGAAGCGGAAGATTTTTGTTTCGACCGCGTTGATTTTGTTTGTTTTCTTTCTTATGCTTATCTAGGTCATTCCAGGTGTAACTTGCTAATGCAAGTGTTTAGATGGTGTCCTCAGCTGTTGTGTCATCAAAATGCGCCATGGGAAATAAATGTAACAAAGGAGAACATAATTTTCTCGCTCTTGTAATTTAAATTACACGCAGTGATCAAATAGTGCAAAAAATAAATTAAAATTTCCTTAACTAAACATTATTAATTTAAGAGGAATGAGCACATTACTTATGACTTTTGCAGATTTCTTATTAATATACGTTTAAAAAGGTTTACAAAGTTATTGTTTAGTATCAGACACTAAGCATTTTTGTTACAGCTACTTTATAAAAACAGTTTGTGTAATTTACACTATATTCATGACATTTAATTTTCCACATGCCTCATTTCAAGTTACCTTTCTTTAGTTTTGTATAGGAATCGGGATTTATTTCAATTGATAATCCCAAGTTGTGAATCACTATAAGCTTAGAAGAAAAAGTATTTTTTATTTAATGTTTAATTATGTATTAAACTATACTAAATAAGGCCTTTTAAATTAGTATATCAACAAGATTGTGCTTACTTAATTATATATAGTGCACATACATTTTAAACTGAATCGGTATAGTGAATGGTAAACTAGGTTTCTAAATCTTATCACGATTGTAAATCATATCCTCAGTCATCAATTAATAATTAACTCAATTAATAATAATAGTAACAATACCTTGATAGTTAAGAATAATTAACAAGTTTTAGATAAATGCTATGAAAATTTATCAATCGTTTGATTGAAGTCACGTTTTTAAATTTTGAAAAGTGCCATTACTACCTTCAGACAGAAAAAAAATGCAGTATATTTTTTGGTTGTTAATTATTTGCCAGTATATTAGCATTCTATCAAATAATCATTAAATCTTCATTGACAATTTTATTTTCATGAATAATTACAAAATATAAATGAATTCAGAGATACATTGCATGTTCATATTCAACATCACATTTAGTTTTTTCGTATAAATGGATAGCAATCTTTTCGCCATAAGTAAAAATGGGTACACATTTATACAATTTATGTTAGCACATTTCTTTACAAAAACTTTAGATTTTAAGCAAATATTTCAAAATTATTATTAGAAAGTATGTAACATCCTTTTGCATCTTAACAACTAAAGCATTAAGAACATAAAACATGTTAGAAAATGAAAGAACATAAAATATGTTAGAAAATGAAAGAATATAAACTATGTTAAAGAACATACAACATGCTAGAAAAAAAATTCCGAAATTGAAAAACATACCTCCTTGTTCTTATATTTCTGTTCTTAAAAGTATACATAAAAAAGGAAATTATTCATAATTCATTAGGCTAACTAAAAATAAAATTGTTTTTATATAGGTAGCAAGCTTCATTATGTACACATGGCTTGGGTTCAAGGATATTTTCCTTTTTTGTTTATTTAAGCTATTAAGGTGAATCATTTATATTCGTAAAGCAAATCTCAAATGCTATGAAAAAACTCGCATTTAAATTTGTACTGTAATTTTATTTAAATTTGTTGTTGTATGGACAAAAAAAAACCTCTTTAAAATGATGGATTCTTGCAATGCAGGGTTGCATACGAAATTAAATTTTAAAAAAAACTAGATTATTTAATAAAGTGGAATTTTTTTTCATTCCTATAAGCTGCTTTACACCATATTAAAAAATGCAAGCAAGAACTTTCTGGACAACTTGCATATTAAAGTTGACAGAATACTAAATTAATGCATGTTGAAAAACTCTACTAACACCTTATGAAGTAAACAAAGCAAGTGTCTGTAATATGTGGTTGATGTATAAAGTAGGTTTTTATGCTAATAAAGAAACAAATATAGGTCTTGACTTACGAAGATTTTGTGCAGAGTTTTTTAAAATTGTCTAGCCTTCAAATGTCATTCATGTCAGAATATGTATGATAAGAAAATGACAAAATAAAATAATGGCGTATAATTTTAATCAAATCGAAATGTCTTTCGATTAGGCTTACTTAAAAAATAAGAAATTATTCTTATTTTCTTATATCTTTTTGAAATTTTTTAAAATAAATATATGTATATTATAAAATACAAGATCTTATAGCATAAACATAGCAAATGGAAATTTGTAATATAAATGGATATTTAAATTGTTTTTTGTAACAATCAGAATTCACACTTTTTTATATCATATAAAATTAAATTAAAAAAAATGCAAGTCAAATTATAAAAAATGTAAACATATCAATGATATTTGCATCTAAGAACAGTTACAAACTTTCACCGTATAAATGAAATAAATTTTTTTAATATATTCGCTAAAATTATAAATTTGCTTAAAGTGTAATTAAATAGTTTGCAGAATACCATAAAAATTAAATTACTCAAAATTGTTCTTACCAAAAATATAAATTTATTTTATTAATAAACACAAATGAGTTAAATATTTAGAAAAGTCAAAAGGAGATTTTTGTATAAATTACTGTGACTGTACTTCAGTTTCTATCAAGATTTAAAGCAATCTCAGTAATGATTGGACTCATTATTTTATATATGATTCCTGAATGTTAGTAATATTTTTTAAAAGATATTTTTCAAGTTATGTTTTTAGTTAAAGAAATAAGTACATTTAAGTGATACTAAATATAAAGATGGATAGTGTGAAGTGAACTTTCTGTAATATAATTAAAAAAGAGAAAGAGAAGAAACAAAAAAAAAAAGTAATTTATAATTGATACAAAAAGTGATTAGAGTATTACAATGTATTTTTGATGGAGATGTTCACATTATGCATACTGTAACTAATTAATCTTACAATATTTTTAAGATTAAAGGAGAAATTCCAATGAAGTTTTAAGCAGAGGTTGGGAGTCGAATATTCTTGAAGTTCGGAGTCGGTATAAGAATCCAATTCCCGACTTTTTTATTGAAATAATCTTTATTTTTTCCAAAATTCTAAGAATTAATGTTAAAATTAAGTGTTAAGAAGGCAATTCAAATGTATCCTTTAATAATACAACGTGTAGGAAAGACAGTTACTGGCTTAAAAGCAAACCAAGTGAATGTTGAGAGACTTTCCTCAGCACTAATCTTTATAAAAGTTTATCTTGGATCAACAATAAAAGAAAATCTTATAGAAGCTATTTCATTATTAAGAACAAAAATGATTTCATTATTACAAATGTAGCATCTTTGTGATTACAATGTGCAATTTTCTTTTACTTGTCTTAAGCTATTCTGCAATACTTTGGTTCTTGTTAATTTAGTACTGTTATTTTCATAGAACATATATTTTTTGTGGGCAAATTTAAAGTACCAGGATGTTTTTTATATTAGTGCAAATACTACACCTTTAAAGTTGTAAAAAATACCTTTTTATGCAAAAACTGTTTTTAGTGATATATGAGTTCAATTAAAATCATTGTATAAATTTCACTAATTGTTCTAAATTCATTAGTAAAGATCATGCTATATAATACCACGGTAAAGAGTCAGGAATCGGTATAAAAAAAATTCGACTTAGAAGTCGGTAGATTTTTGGCCAACTCCCCATCCCTAGTTTAAAGTATTATTATCAGGAAAGAATGTATTGTTACGTATTGTATTATCCGACACATATTTTTCGAAATGTTTGAACAAATCTTTTTCTGAAAATTGTTTTTTCTTTATAAGAAACATTTGTGTTAACTTTATATTATATTTCTACAAATAAATGTAAAACAAAACTAAAATATCTATTAAAAAATATATATAATTTGAGCATTTATTTTCATTTTATATGTATTTGGCCTTGTAAATTTAATAAAAGTAAAGGCGTCATAGAATGCACCACACTGAATTTAAATTTTTGTTCATTTGTTCATTTAATAATTTTTCTTATAAATAATAATAATTTTATATGGAAAAAAAAGTGGAAAGGAAAGGAATTTTAAGTTAAACTTTAAATTACAACGTAAATCTCTTTACTATTTAAAAGGACACCGAATAAATCAAAAAATATATTTAATAAAATTGTTGTGAATGTAAAATCTTGCATCGGCTTACGGAAGAGTTATGTAACAAAGTGTCCGTTGTTATGTAGAAAAGGAAATACTTTATCGCTTTATACATATTTTGATAGTTTTATTTTTATTCGGTCGCTATCAGATGAAGTTAATTGACGTGTTTCCTTGATAAGACATTATGCGCTTCGTATAAAACTTTTTTATATGGATCAGGGTAGTTAGCCTTGCAGAAATGCTTTGAATAAAAATTAACTAGTTCCTTAATCAATATTCTTGTCCCTAAATCAGTAAAAACGAATAACTAATCTTGATAACCTTAACCTTTTATGTCACGGTGAAGCTCCAGTTATTAATTTTAAATAAAATTAAATGATTAATTCTTCAATAATTTTCCCCTGTATAACACTTGTTTTAATAATTACGATATTAGATATCACAGTGGTTTTGAATAAAATAAATTCAGTAGTTATGAAAACTATGTAATCTGATAGTAAATTTCCTAAAATATTTTACATTCATTATTATCAAGGATGTTAATCAAAGAGATCTAGAGAATTCGGATATTGTCAATTGCCATGAATATTTATTATTTAATTTAAATAAAAACTTTAAAAAATAGTAATTATAGATTAATAATATCTATTTTTTATTTGTGTCAATGTGTTAATTACTGATAATCAATCATTGATCACTAACATACAAGGGTTTCATTTTAAGAGGAGATAATTCAGTAGTTTTTTTATTGTTTTTGTAGCTGCAGGAGCTTTTATTTTATTTTATTTTTTATTTATGTTAATGTGTTAATTATTGATAATCAAGCATTGATTATTAGAACACAATGATTTCATTTTAAGGGGAGATAATTCAGAAGTCTTTTATTGTTTATATATCTACAGATGTTTTTATTTACAAGAAAAGTGTGATGAAATAAAAATGAATTTTAAAAAGAACATGTAAATTAGCTTTATCAATTTTTTGTTCGGCAAAACCAATTATAGATTACAAAAAAGTTAATTAAAAGAAAAAAAAGCAATTTTATTCAGTACTAAAATTCCGTAATTTAATTCTTGGTACTGAATTAATAACATTGCAACTAAGTTTTTTTTTTTTTTTTTTTTTTGTCAAAGTATGTATCCGTTTGGATATATATTGCACGAAGACCTTCATATATCACACAATACGAAACGTAAAAAATGTGATCAAAATGTTACCGATTTAATTATTATTGTATAATAAGTATCTCTAAAGTCTATACAAAATAAGGTTAAGATTTATTCTACTGTGTTAAAATTTCTATAATTTTATAGAGGAAATGTTAAAAATTTTTTTTATTAACTAATTCAAGTTTTGTTTTGTTTTTAACATCAAACACGAAATTTCAACCAAATGAACACTCAATTATTTTTAAAAAAAATCTAAGTACTTTTATTTTTGAAGGAGTACTCTATTATTATTCAATCTATTCTGCAATTAAAGCAAAGATCAAGGAATACAAATATATCTATCCAGTTTAATAAGATATATTGCTGAAAACGAACTTAATATGTGAAAAAGTATAAATATATAAATTCTTATTGATGATTACAGAAATTAATTTTGGTAATTTCGACATAGAGAGGGAATCAACTTTTATTAAAATGCATAAGATTTACTAAACATATAATTCAGATCACACAAGGTATTAATCAATATTGGAGTTGTTGACAGGTTTCTGTTAAACTTTGCAACAGTATACGGAATCAATAATAGTGCTGATACGACACTTTTCATTAAATATTCAAATAGTATAGCCTTACGTGACTTAATTCCGTGTTTCTCTATCTTGATAATCAATGATGATGGGGTTCAACGATCTAGTTTGTCATTAGAAGATTGATCCATTGTTGAACATGCTATTAACTGTCGAGGGGAAATATTGATAAGTGAATTTAAATTATGCATAATTTAAGGATTTCTTTCGACGGTGACAGTACTAAGAATCAGTTTTTCAATAATTAAAATAATACAGTATCGCAATAAGTAGTAGAAAATGTAGTTCATTTACAAGTAGATTTAAATATATTGATCGTCTTTGAATTCTAGTATGTATGTAAAAGTTATAGAATTACGTTATTTCGATGAGGTGCTTTTGAAGATATATGACAGTTTTTTTCAGTTATTTGCGTATCAATGACACCAGATGTTTTAAATAATTATTTGAAGTTACTCTTAGTAGTAAAATTAGTAGTAAATTAATAGTAAAATTAGTAGTAGTAAATCTGACTGCTAGAAAACATAAGTTGATTACAAATCATAATCGAGAATAATTTTTTTGCAGGAACAATTTTAAAATGATCACTTATTATTAAAATTAACCAAAAGTGCTTTTATGTCAAGTAGTTTGTAAAACTTTTGTACTTCGAAAGCAATTTTTTTAAGAAGTGGTAAAGCATTCCTCACAAAAAAATGAAAGGCGTATAATCTAAAATTATTGTGAAAATATATCCTTTGATGGCTTCTTCCTACACACATAGATATAATCAGAAATTACATCAAATATATTTTTTTACGAAATAATCAATGGTATTCAAGCCTAAAAAAAGTTTATTTAGTCATCTTTTTTAAGAGAAACACATCAATAATTTATGAAACAACGTTAAAGAGCATTTAGCAAAATCTGAACGTAATTTTAATAATATGAGCCTCAAATACTGATACAAATAGTTATATGCAATGAAAAAAATATGTACATGTGTCCATAATATAAAATAAAACATCAGTAATTTTAACATTTTTGTGTTTCACTTATCTACATTACGACATTAAAAAGGACATATGTTAAACGCTACAAAAAAAAAAAAAAAAAAAAAAATTGAAATATAAATATTAATTTAAAATTAATGACATTGACAATTTAAAATAGGATATTCCTTTTGTTTAATTCGTAGTTATATGTTTCACTAGTATACATAGTATTGATAACGGTGTTATTTTGTATACTGGTAGATTGTAACAAATAATGTAAGTGAATAAACTCTGAACATATAAAATTCGTTCTTATAGGTGATATCAAATTGACCGAAACAAAATAAGCAATAATATTAAGAGATAAATCTTAAATTTAAAAGCACATATGTTAATTGAATATTTTTTAACTTTTAAAAATATTCTTTTATATGCTACTATAGTTTTCTTATGTGGCTTTCTAAGAAAAGACTAAAATATTTTCCATAATTATATTAAGAGAAATGGAATTAGGGAGGTCAATTCTATTTTTGATATGTTGTTTTATCTGACATTCCGTTGTCGTTATAGAAAAATTTTTAACAGTTGAAATAATCTTAGTCTAGATTCAAATAAGTTTTCCTTTTTCATCCCATGAAATCTATATGTACTAAATGAGAAACTTTAGAAACAGATTGAATGATGAAAATCACTAAAAGTTCTAGTTCTGACTGATACTTATTCTTCATTAGAGATAATGGAGTTAAGATTGTGAAAATGATAATGAAAGAATATATTTTGTTACCATGAATGTTTATTTAAACCTTCTAATTACTTTAGATATATTTCTTGTGCCCTTTGCAACCGGCTGCATAGTCTTTTATTGAAAAAAGCTAGTAGCTCGAAATCTATTTAAATCACTAAAAACGCGTGGAAAAAAATGCTTTTGAATTCGTGTTGCCTAAATAAAACTAAATTGTTTTTAATATTATTTGGTTCTTCAGAGTTGCAATTAACCTATTGTACTCATTTTAAATATTAATAAGAATTAATTCAATATTTCCATTGTTCACGGTTTAATTAACGTATGAATGCTTCGAAAGTGTTGTCGAATGTACCAACCATGCAAATACCCATGTGGGGAGATAGGTAGGTAAATGACCCGCTCAACCTTTAACTTGTTGATTCGATCACGCTGTTCTGATTTAAACGCACACTAAAGTAAAGGCGGAAATGGTTCCTGTCTCCACTTGTTTCGCTGAACTTCTGTACGCAAGCATTAGAAGTTTGCCTTGAACAAAAACTAGAACAGTAGGTGTTTGGGTTCAATCTTAGAAGAGTTTTCAGTTGAATATATAGTCTCATCGTAATGCGATTAAAAAATAAGAAAGATGTTTTTTAGAAATATTAATTCTACTGACGTTTTGTTTTTTTGTTCACAAGTTAAACAATTCCTCACTTGCAAATCGTGTTTGAAGGTTGTTCAAGGCGTTAAATTTCCTATTAGTTTTGATGTTTTGATAAAGCGAACATGAAATATTAATGTATTCAATCGAATTTTAACTATATGAATTTGGTACTAAAATAGTTTTAAAATAAAAAGCAAGGTAGATTAATTAAATGTATTCATCAATTAGTGAAATTTTAATAACTTTTTGAAATTATTCTAAATTTATAAAAGACAGTGCTCTGTTTCTAAGTTAGTTTAGAACATATGCAATTAAACATAAGTTAGCAGAAGTGAAAGTTTATCATAAAATTTTGGTATTTTATTTTTGGAATTATATATATATATATGATATTTTTAATATAATTCTGCTATTATATATATACATATATATATATGATATTTTTAATATAATTCTGCTATTATATAAATGATAGATTAACGATTAAAAATCTTTTGAAAATATAAGACTTATCGTAGGTAAATTTAAATCAATTAATTCATAAAGTATCATACAATGAGTGTTGCAATTATCATTTCCTGTTGGACGTTTAACAAGTAAAAAACTACTGTAGTAAATAGGATCCAAGTTGAGAGAAATTCGGGAAATATAATTTTAATTAAACTGAATTCGACATATACCTCTTTTTTCTAACCTCTAAAATGGTATTGCTACAGCGGAAAATTTTGAAAATAACGCTTAACCTGAAGCGTAATATACTAATTAGAAAATGTTATTCAAAATTTCAAAATGTCTACCATAAATTGTTCAGCTTAATTTTGTACTTTTCACCAAATAATTATAACCTATATAGTAAAGAAACAATGCAATTAACAAAACTAAGATTTTATTTTTTCTTCCTGTAATTATAAAATTTAAAGGAAGTAAAAGTATCATTGCAGCTACGAAAAATAATTAGGTTACAATCTGAATAATAATGAAAAACAAATTTCGTTGCTGCAAAAAAATGTTTAAAAAAAAAATTACAATAAAACGGAAAAATAGAGAAAGAAATGAACACTCAAAATAAAAATTTAAGAAATCCGATATGTTCATTCATGAAATAACGTGAGTAAAATGGGAAGGGAACAACATAAAAAAATTCTTATTCTGCATTTAGCGTGATGTTTTCAGTATTATCAGAGCAATATAGAACAATTAAATCCTAAATTCTAGTTACAGTTAATTCCTAAGATCTAGGAAGTTATGTAAGTTCTTAACGAAAGGGAAACGGGCATTTTTTGCGAGCATGTAAAAGGGTGTGACTCTTAAATCGTTTTTCATTCTGTCCAGATTGGAACTAGACAACAAAACTGTGGAATAACTACAATTACAACTCTGTTCTGGATTAGATACAGCATATAACTTTTACTTTGCTTCCTCTTTCGAAAAAGGAGCATTAGAGATAACTGTAGATAGAGATTTTTTGTCAATTTCGATATAATATAGGTCAACAGATCACCTTAGGCTAAACAGTTAAGAATTCGCAGTGGTAAACTATAAATCTGTCCTGGATTCGTCAAAATCGGACATTAGCGTTTTTAAAGCACTTGATGAGTTAAATTTGAGTAAGTGTTCGAAGGACAAACTGTTATAGAAGTTAAGTCATTTTGTGCATGTGACCTGGATTTAATCTTTTTTTATCGTGTCTTTCATTTTGTCAATGATTCTGAAATCTATTTTATATCTTTTCACAATAGCTTCTAAACCTCGAACACTGAAAGTAATATCATGGCCTTGCCTTATGTAGCTCATAGATCATCAATAAAATCTTGTTAAGAGTGAATAATTAGCTTTCAGATATAGATGAAATAGTTTTTATGTGGAATAGAATGTAAATTTTAGTAGTAGATTAGTAGTAGAATTTCATGTAGAATGTAGATTTTTATGTAGTGTTTTCTTGTAGATATTGTTTTCAGAGATAGATCGAGAACGTCATTGGATAATCGTTTTCATTTTCTTAAACGTTTTGCAAAGCAGACATTTAAAATTTTGCGTCTAAGAAGCTTAACAAATTATGAAATATTTATCTTGTTTATAATGAATTCAATTCATGTAATTTAAAACAAATCAAATTGCTTTGAATAAAAAAGTAATAAAGATATATCTTATTGTAGAAAGCATTTAAAAATGTGTTTATATTCAATAATAAAATGTAGATTAAAAGTATTCTTATCTGAATTTTCAAAAGTTTACTCATTTTTTTAATTCATGAGTTCTCTAATTTATATGGAATTTATTGCCTGGGGTATCTTTAAATTTTTTGAGACTCATAGATACTACGGAATTTAAATTAATTATTTAAAGTATAGATTAAATAGGACTATTAATTAAGATAATAGAACATTCAAAATATAACCAACATTATTTAAAAAAGAAAGTCTTTTCAAGAAAAGACAGAGAGAGAGAAGTAGCAATATTCCAAAATAGCAACAATAGCAAATGGTCAAAATTTCAAATAAGCAGTTTCATGGCCTCTTGAAATCAATTCGATGTCCCCCTTCAGGACCATAGACTTCAGTTTAAGAACCCCATTTCTAGTTGAATTTATATATTCGTAGGTTATACAATTTTTTAAGACTTAACTTACAACTCTAAAATTTGGACTTATAATAGTATATTGAAAGCACCATAAATTTTAAAAATGCACTTTTATGGAGGTATTGATCTTATTTATTTTAAGGAAATAATCTAAAGCTGATAAGATTTCATCATCTGTTTCAATACATTATAGTAATGTAAATTGTTTCATACTGGGTAAATTGTTTCAAAGAATAGGATGACAAGCACAAGATGGGTAAGCACAATCAAAGACAAATGAAAATATTTTTTTAAATTATTTTTATAAATTTTTTTAAAGAATATTACGAGGAAATGTTTTTCGATGCATGCTTAGAAATATTTTTTTTCCATCTACTGCCTAGTTATGATTATTGTCAATGTTATGTCTATAGTTCAAAGTGCCTTAACGTCTGTATCTAAAATCATTCATTCGCGACCCAGACCTATCTCCATTGAGGTTACTTCTTTTCATGGAATTTATTAATTATTAAAGAGTTTTTCAGTTAAGCAAACGATTTATTTAGAAATTTGAATAATTTTGATTAAAAGAAATTTTTTGTATTCACCTTGGTTACGAAAACAAACTTTTTCTTGTTTCTTTTTATTATATTGGCTGGAATTAAAAAACAAATTCATGAACTACATATATTTTAATGTTTCTGTATAAATAAGAATAGTAAAACTATTCGTGGTTTGCTTATGATAGCATAATAGATTTTCATTTACGTACATTTCATTTACGTATAACTAAACGAAACTTATAAATTTAGCCCTTTATTGTTATGAAAAAATGTAAATTAAATTTTTTTTTTTTAAATGACTCTATAGTGAAAAAATTAGGAAAGAATTTTGACTTGTAATCATTTTTAATACGATTTGGATACTAATGCATGATATACTGCTTGAAATTATTTGGTTTGAAATCAAGGACCCCTTGACCTTAAGCGCGACTCATAGAATAAAAAGAACATCATTATTTTTAATTAGTTATCAATAAAATAACAAGGTTGTAATTCGAACCCTTTTACCTTCTACCGATTGCCAATTATACTATGAGCTGATGTTGTTATTTTATTTGTTATGTATCAAATTCAGGATCTGTGAACGCAGGTGTGCATCTTTTTGTTAACATGTAATGCATATCACTATATTCAATTTTAAAAGATCCTATGGGACTCTTCACTGAAAATTAAACCTTATTTCTTAATCAAAACTGTTAAATTACCCTACGCTTAAAATTAAATATTAAAGAAACGGAATAATTTTCTTCCAACATCAAATCAAGCAATTCCAAGAGATTCAGCAGTGCCGAAACTGCAATACATGAAATTAATTGGGTAATGTAATTAATGAAAAAAACAGATAAGAAATAAAGATAGCCTATTTAGAATTTTTTTCAGCAATCCCACGATATATATTTAAAAGAGAATGTTCTTTTTGTCCTTCGGATTGAAGGATATCGGCTTTACCACGCCTTTGATGAATGAATTATTTACTATAGAAAGAAAGACGGTCTTGTAAACTTTGTCTTAGTCTTGTTGCCAAAAGCAAAAATTTGTCAACTATTTGTAAAGCAATAATGCTGTTAGGTATTTGCAGAAAAAAATCATATAAGTATTCATAAAATGCTTAGGTTGCTTATAATAAGGAAATAATTATTGGCATGAAGCCTATTTTGTACTTTGTTGTTGTTGACATGTTGGAGCTCATTTTATAAATATGCATATAAATGTATGTTTTATAAACAAATATTGCATATGCTCAAATAATTATCCTTTCATGTCTGTATGAGAAAAGAGAAATGTTTCATTTGTAATAATTATTTCTTTTAACACAGTATAAAAATATAACATTTACATTTCTTTAATTGAATTTTTTTCCCTATAATTTCTATAAATGAAAAATAATGTTGCTACTTTATTCACGAAAACGGAAGATTAAAATCTGTACCTGTCAATAATATGTTTCAGTAAAAAATTAGAAAATGTAATCATGGTGATAAAAAAATTGCTTGGAGGTTAAATATATCTTTTGATAATTAAAAAATGTAACAAAATTTGAATGTAGTGTTTATATTTTGTGCTTTTAATATGTTTTTTCTTAATTAGACAACTTATTAAAATGTATTTTAAAATAAAATTTTTTTATTTTTCATCGAGACACAAAAAATAAAATATTTTCTTCTGATTCTTTTGTTACTGCCTTTTTTATTTTATGATGCTCTAACGATCTTTGTGCTCCTTAAATAATGTTAAATTGTTTACATTACTTCCGGATAAGGCATCTCTTAAGAAAACTATTAATTATTTACTAAATATGTTATCACTCAAAATTAATGCTGCCAAAAATTGGACAGTTTGCTTTAAAATATTTTTACATGAATTTTTTTTTATTTTTTTGTGTTAAAAGTATTTATACGAATAAAAAAGAAATAAATGGTTATAAATTGGCTTTTGCTTAAAACTTTTAAATACCTTTGCTAGTTTATTAGCATTTAATTCTAAGCAAGATAAGTAATTTTTCATATGATAATAAAGAGTAATTTTTTATAAGTGTAACTATCCTGAAAAAGAAACACTAATTAAAAAATGAATTATTATTTGATCATATTTTTCAGGCTTCCAAATGACAACTAAAGAAAATGTATCATTAATTGAAATATGTTAAAGCACAGATCCAACAATTCTGATAGAAATTCTGAATATTAACTCTATTAAAAAATTATCCCAACTTTCATGAATAAATTTGAGTATAGAGAAACATTTTATTTTTTTAATAATGTTACCTAATAACACGTAAATGTTACTATAATACATAGCAAAGTTCTTGTTTATTAATAAAATTACTGAATAGGTAATTAGTAGGATAAGACCACCCAAAGGGGAATATAGCATATTTCCTACAAATAAAACTAACTTGCACAAAGTCTATTATGAAATTATTAAGAAAAGTAATAAATATAAGCAATTTGGTGAGGGAAAATTTCAATTAACGGGAATTTTAAAATTATTAATAAATTATCACCCTCTTCCCTACTTGTAAGAAATTTCTCATTCTTTCCACACTAATCTACTTGTGCACGATTAGATCTATTCATCTATCTATCTATATAAATAGAGAGAGATCTGTAAGGATGTCTCACATGTAGAGCAAATATTTCTATAGATTTGATTTTGCATGGTAATATGGTAATATTTGATATTGCATGGTATATATTCCAAGTTTTTTTAAAAGCAGGGCTACCTCTTAAATTGACTATCTATGATATTTAAAAGTTTATCCATTTTTGTAAGAAGGAATTAAATATTTCTTAGTAAACATTTCATTTCATTTATATATAAATTACTTGAAAGCAAAAAAACTTACTTATTTAAGTTTAACATAGTAACATTTATTTTTCTCAAACAGATCGTTTAAAAATAAAAGTCTACATGTAAATGGTTATTGGATTCACTGTTTATTTTAATTAACCAGAATTTGATATGATGATACGAAGAAGTACAGAAGAGGTAATGGCGCGTTACGAAGTGAAAGTGACAGATCATGAATAATTAATTAATTATTTATTTTTTTTGTTGATTTTCTTTTTGAAAAAAGTCGAGCGTTTTTTATCTATTGATAATGTGAAGTCTTCCGAGGAATATGTTATTATTTTTTTGTTATCTAATTTCATACACTTCAAACTTTGAGAAATTTTAACATTAAAACTTATACATTACAACATAAATATTGAATTCATTAAGCTAATTGAAGAGTGGATTGCAGCTTCAGTGGCTAAGGTTAAGCTTTATTTTTATGAATAGGTTTATATTGATATAATTTAAGTTTGATTGTTTTATTTGATATAATTTAAGTTTTATTGTTTTACTGGATAAAATGGGTTAAAAAGTGTTTTGTTAGAAAATATTTCATAGAAAACTATTGTTTTTTAGAATACCGTAGCATATTTTGATATATTTTATGTTTCGAATTATTATGTTAAGTAGTATTTTGTGTTGTGAACCATTAAAAAGCACATACATTTTTTTAATAAACATTGAAAAAATTGAGTGTATGATTACAGCTTTAGCTAAAATTTCTTTTGCCAACATTGCATTTTAGAATAATTTGTTCACACTATTTATACATATTCCATTTTTTGTATCTTAAGTCAAAACATTATTTTGGCCAATTGGTAATATCTTAAACTCCATTATTAGACTTTTAAATAACTTCTAACACATATTTATGAAAGAAAATAAGAAAAATGATTTCTTATACACATCGCGAAATGTATTACATTTTTTAAACGACAACCGATAGATAAAAATTGTTCCTAAATGCACATTTAAATTGTTTAAAAAAAATAAGCATTCACAAAAACATTAAAAAATAATAAAGTAAAAGAAAAAGTTATCATACAAAAATTCAGTTTACGTATCAAAAGAGTAACTGTCTTTTAAAACCATTGTTAAAGAATAAAAGATAAAAAAATCTAGAACTAGAGTGCATCATTAACTTCATTTTTACACATCAAAACTGTTTTGGTTATTTCTTTGATGACGTCCAAGAATAAAAATGATTTCTTCCCATTCATATGTTATTCAGAGTGTACAATTTATTTCATCTGTCACTTCATTCAAATAAAAAAGCTTTTTAGTTCATTTAGCGTTTAAATTGTTGAATTTGGTTTACTCCCGTTTGTAGTTTTTAACTGTCATCCCTTTCAAATAAAGTAGAGCAATTCTTTTATAAATATTGGAGAGTAGTGTTAAAATTTTGTGCTTTTAAGAGATCAACATAATTAAATTTGTTGATTAATCAACAAATACAATTATGTTGATTAACTGCATTAACACAAAATTATAACTGTTTTAGCTTTTGTAATTTCTAATACGAACTATGAATAATTAATTCAATAAGAGTTACAAAAACAGTTTGTATGTATAAATATAAATTAATATGATATAAGTGATTCAGTTTTGTTCAACAAGATGTTGAATTGAATATTTGTTCCCCATACATCAAATAATACATGCGCATTGCTATGTTGCTTGCCAACGTCAATCAGTTTGACCCCGCTGTCATTTGTCATACAAACGGCAGGTGTGTAGCAGATTCAGCATAATCTAGGGTACACCACGGAATATCTGTTGCACTGTTGTTGTCGCATCCTCTGAAGAGTATAAGAAAATCAAATATCGTGGTGTTCCCGAATAATGTTGGCTATGTTAATTGCCAGCTCGGAATATAAATCCTCTTCCAGACAATGTATGACATCTGCAACAGCTGGGCAATCAAATACATGATTAGTAGTAAGCTAAACATCAGAGCATTGCCACTTTGTTGGAATTTTTTAACGCCATCAGCAGAAATTTTCATATTTTTGTGGAGCTTAATTTTTAATCTTGTGAGAATAGTAGTTTTTATGTCGACATTTAGTTCTGTAATTTAGTATTTAGTTTTAATCTTAGAAAGAAATATAAGTTTAGATTTTGTCAAAGCACACTATTTTGTTACACTACTTCTTCTATTACACCACACTGCTGTACCTAGAGCTGAGATGTCTGTTAAAGTTTTCACATTGTGCTCTGAGCTGTAATGCTTCTTTAGATGTTTGTGGGTGTAGCTATGCCATTGCAGTTTTGAACGAACATACCCAAAGGTGACATCTCAGAAGTTTACAATCTCCTTCTCATCTAGGCCCAACTAGTTCATTGTATGCATTAATATATGCAAAAACTTGTTGTTGTGCATAACTTACAGGTTTCGAACTAAGTTGCATTAATTCGGAAAACAAACCCACTAGCCAACAGATCAATCCAGCCCTTTCTTTGGTAATAAACATATTTAAAGAATCTCCTAATCAAATGAGGTATTTTTTCCAAATATATTTTTTATGTATAATCTTTTATAAATAAAAAAGCGTAACAAGAGAATAGACAAATGTTCTAAAGAATTTAGAGCATTAAATGTTCTTGCTAAGCTTATTTAACAAAAAGTTATTTTTTTATTTTAAGAAATGCATCACATTAAAGTTGCAAATATGTTTGTGATTTCGAATTTGAAACTGCAAATTTCATATCTGAAAACAGATCTGCTACATATTTAATTTTATTTCCCTACTTATAAGTACTTTCTTAGAAACCGAGATATCATTAACAAAGGTAACATGGAATAATTAACTTCTTATTTTCAGATAACATTTTTAGGAGTTATGTTCATTAAAAGGATAAAAAATCTTATATATAATTTTAATTAATTATATTAATTTTAATTAATATAATTAATTGAATTATGTTTTAAAAATAATAAGAAATATAAAATATAATTAAATGTAAAATAAATAATAAATAACAAATATGATATAATTTTATTATATTTAAGAATCACTAAAAATAATAATTTTTATAATTTTAATATAAGCTCTACAATTATTTGCGATGGATGTTGAATAGAAAAGAAATTAATAAGTTGCGTTAATAAATTTCAATATATTTTAGAACTTAAAACACTTGAGATATTTTTAAATTGTTATTATTATACGCGATCTTAGTTCAAGCTATTTTATAGTATTTCATTTCAATGTATGGAAAAAAATCTATATATGCATAATTTAATGAAAATCAACAAATTAATTCAAGAAAATTAATAGCAGAATTTTGAACTTGAATTAAAAAGAATGAAGTAATACTACAGACTCAATTATAAAACAAAATTTAAATTTTCCTTCAGAAGCTGTGATGACTCGTATTTTATAATATTCCTTATTTTGTTATTTGATATTAATTATTCATTATTTTGTTATTTGATAATATTTATTCATTATTTTGTTATTTGATAATATTTATTCAATGTTTTGTTATTTGATATCAGTTATTCATTAGAAATAGTATCTCAAAAGGCCTTGAGCTAAAAATAATTTTTAAAGTCAAATCAGATAAATCTTTATTTTTCCTCAATCATAGAAAAAGAATGCCTCGTTTTCAGTTTGTTAGTCTTATTAAAATCACCTGCAACTTTTCTTAAAAAAATAGTTAAATTTTCATTAGAAGCAGATGTTCCTTATTTCACAATTTTTATTTATTTGTTATGTGATATCAGTTATTCATTATTTTATTATTTGATAACAGTTATACCTCGTTTTCAGTTAATTAGTCTTATTAAAATCACCTGTAACTTTTTCTTAAAAAAATATTCAAATTTTCATTAAAAGCATATGTTTCTTATTTCACAATTTTTATTTATTTGATATCAGTCATTCATTATTTTGTTATGTGATAACAGTTATTTATTATTTGATAACAGTTACTCATTATTTCGTTATTTGATTTATTTAATCATTAGAAATAGTAATACCTCAAAATATAGAATGCCAAAAACAATTTTTAAAATCAAATCTTATATGATGAATTTTTCTGTTTCCTATCTTCCTATTTGAAATAAACAGTCTTAAAATCTCCTACTACTCATACTTAAAAGGTGATTTTATTTAGGGTTTTTAATGGCAAGAAAAAATATTTTTTTTTTATTTAGTCACTAAGGATTAGTCATAATTTTTTTAAATGGAAGATTTTCTATCAATGTAAAAAAAATTGTGTCAAATGGGTCGCAAAAACAACCAATACAAAGTCAAGAAAAATTTTGTCTGAAAAGTGAGTGTCACGAACGGAAAAAATTGGAAACGATCTTTTATATGGGTATAATGGTAATAGTATGTTTCTGCATCTCACGCGTGGAAAACAGCAAAGAATGAATTTTATAAAAGATTTTTACCAAATGTTTTTTAAGATACATGCTCTAAATTGATAATTAGTCCTGTTTTGAAGCATTTCAGGCCACTGATTTGAAGACTGAAATTAAGTTATTTTTCTCAGCTAAGATCACTTTTTCTAATGTTAAAGCACAATTTGACTTTATTTGCTACTGATATATCAGATTTATAGAAGATTTATATTTTTAATCATCTATATTTTTGAGTACAAAGCTAATGGGTTAGCTACTGAGACATATAGATTGATAAATAACTGATCAAAATGACATTTTTTGTTGAAATTTTTGTAATGCAGAAGGGATATAGCAATAAATTCAGGTTTCAACAAAAAAAGATAATTTGAAATTTTTTGGAAGCAACTTTTTGTGTTTCGCAGCTAAAAGAAAAAATTATTTTTATATTAGTTGATTATAAGAAATATTTTTGAAATTTTGAATGTATACAAAATTTTATAATGTAAAATGTCATAAATAATTTTTCATACATGATAAGGACAGAAAATGAAATAAATTTCTATATTCGTTTCAGATTTATCTAAATATTTTTAATATCTCTTTCAGATTTTCTAATAAAATTAACTACACCATTTTCAGTCTATGTCTAAATCTACCATTTAATATATCTCCCAAACTAAATTAGTATGTTAAATTAATCGATAACATTTCTGAAATTTGCATAAGTAATAATTATAGTAATAATCAAAGTAACCGGAATTAGTACTCATAATATAGAAAATAGAAAAATCAAAATTAAATAAAATGTAGGTAGTTGACTATATTCATGTGTCGAGGACGACACTTGTTAACAATCGAGAGTTTGTTAATTGAAAAATAAAAAGGAATATAATCCTAATACACCAAAATAAACGAAAAATAATTTTTACAAACACCAAAGCTTTTACTTTTCGTTCTTTTCAATCATTGAAGTGTGCAAAATTAGCCATTCAATTTATGCCTATAAATTAAATTTTATTATCTATTGCGTAACAAACAGCGTGGTTTAGTTGAAATAAAACCAGGTGAAACCAGCAGAATATCATTCAGCAAAATCCAGTATATTTTACTGTGTTATCACATATTTTAAATTCCATTAGCGTTGCCTTTTTAACTAAATTATGATTTTTTAATTCAAATAAATAATCCAGTTGTCAGATACGTAATCCAGCTGTCAAATGAGGGAACTAATAACATGCCAGCACGTGGTGGCCAAGCGGTAAATTAAACGCTTCTGTAAAAACTTCGTGACACGGTACTGTTAGGGGTTGCGAGTTCCTTTCATTTTCTCTACTCCACAAAAGGTTAGCATTCAAAACTTGTATCTGGCCTTATTGGCCTAATATCATTTACCTAAATTCGATTCAATTTTTACTGATTATTCTCTTCATTCGGCAGGTAAAGAAATGAAACTGACCTCCGTCTTCGTATGTAGACTGAGATGCCGAAACTGGTTTCGCAACCGTTCTTTTTCACTTGCTCTGTTGACGATTTCACTTGCCCTGGAGGTAAAAAACGTACTCAAAACAAAATATCTCGCCAAAACAATGCCGGCATATTATTGAGGCCGCTAGTGTAGGTTTGAAGTGTGTCAAAAACGGAGATTATCTCGGTGTTTCATTTGTAGTTCTTTATGAATGTGGTTTGGTACCTAATGGGATAGCCTTTATTTAACCTTGAAAAGTTTCAATGCCGTTCATTTCGGGAAAGTGACTTGAAATGGTATAGACTACCATGTAAGAAGTTGTTCAATTGTAATAAAAGCTAGTTTTTGCGAAATTTTCTAAACAATCTACTCTTAAATGCTTTAAATGAAACATTATCCACGTACAAATATGTATGAAATCATGCTCAAAGTTAATGACAATAAGATATTGCGTGTTAAAATAGTAACTCTTTTTATAAAAATTCAGTAGAACAATTGTTCAAATGTTGTAACTTTTGTAAGATATCAATAACCTTCTGGCAGACTTTTAAAAAGAGACACTCGCTTCCAGCTCACGAAATCATATTTGATAATTGGTGCGTAATCGAGAATGTTAAAATTCAAGGATATGTATATGAAGGGATGAATTACTAATAGTACCAGCTAGATTTACAAGTTAATTTCTTGGGGCTTTAAAATAGAAATTCATTTTACTCTCTTTTCAGTCAAATTCTGTATCGAAGAATATGAACTGTTATGCCGAGAAGAAAAAAAAAATCGAAAATAGGCTGCTATTTTTAAAAAAAAATATTTTAACCAGAAAAACTTATACAAAGAAATTACTTTTCATTTCAAGGATTAATTATTCAAAGTTAATGATGTTAGTAATTAGTTCATTCAAAGTTAATGAAGTTAGTTAGTTAGATGAAGAATAATTAAATAATGAAAGTTAATTGTGGAAATTCGAAAAACATTTTTATTTCTGATTTATACCGAATTCAACAAGAAATTTGTATCCAAAGTAGTTCTGTGGAATTTAAATTTTAACAACATATAAATTGTTATATGAATAAAATAATATGTTTTAATCAATAATATGAACAGTAAATGTTTTAAACTGGACATTTGATGCCGCTGCATTTAATAAGCGAAATATAATATGAGGATTCGAAATATTCTTATGAAAATGACTTTAGATAAATCTTTTATAAATCGTTTAATTTGTCAGATAATATGATACTTGTATTGTACCAAACAAAGGATGAAAATTTATAAAAATGAAATAAAATGGGATTTTGGTTAATTTATGTACATTCGAATAACTCTTTCACTGAGTTTTTCTGAAAATACCTCAAATATGAAGGGGGAAAAAACGGAAGGATTTATAAGAATCTGTGTTAAATATTTTTTTGAATATCAACTTCCTACATTCTATATCACGTTTCTAAATAAAAATTCTTTTCAAATGTGACCTAAATTCATTGTCTATGTTGCGTTTCAACCTTGAACTTTCTAGAATTAGCAACATTTTAACTTCGGAATGTTTACATTTGAAATGTCGAAATGTTTGATGTTAATAAAATGTTAGAGACATGGCTTATACTTTTTATTTATAATGATTTGCGTTGTTTGTTTTTCTAAAATTAATAAAATTGTTTAGAAAGTAACTAAAAATTATTTTATAGCTATCTAAATATGCATTAAAAATTAAAATAAAATATGAAAAAATAAAAAATTAAATAAATTAACTTGTTGCATCATATATCATGTTTAATAAATATAATGCAATTTAGCATCTTAAAGTGTCCTTATCTGTCATATCAAAAGCATTTAGCGTATTCGTATCCTTTATCAGTATTACTAAATATTTTGAAATCAGGTTCAAAATATGGAAAGATTCTAACAGATTTTAAATTTCTTTATTTGTATTCTTTCCCAAAAGTATTCATGAGGTCATATACTAATGATGAATGCCTTTATATGATTCTAAGTGATTTGAGCGAAATGTGTTGTACAGAAAATGATTTGTTCGGAATTTATTGTACAGATATGTGTTCTCTGAGCAACTGGATGATTCAAGCATATATATTTTTGATATCTAATATATCTTTATTTCTTGATATCTATATTATTTTATATATATATATATTTCTAGATATATATATATTATTTTATGTATATATATTTCTTGATATCTATATTTTCTTATATATTTATATTTCTTGATATCTATATGTTCTTATATTCTTATGTATCTCAACGGTCTGATGACTAATTGGCTAGCACTCTAACCTTTGGTACCATAGGCTTCAGGTCCGAATCCTGGCGGTGGAATGGATGTTTATTAGTGGTTCGGAATCCACGTTAAACTACATCAAAACCACTTTAAACTACAAAAATACATTTTTAATAGTATTGCAATACAATTATTAATAGTATTGAAATACAGCTTTAACACATTTCGTGCAGGGTAAATGCCACTGAAACAAACTGGTATTGGACTGATTGAAACTGAATGATACTGAAACTAAATGTGAGCAACTGAGTATACTTTTAAGGTGATGATAAATTGGCTTAAGAGTTAGAAAAACAAATCTCAAAATCTATCTGGTTTGGTAAAATATGTATCCAAAAGTTTTTATAAACTTTAACTGAGTTAGTATGACGAAATTCAACTAATATTCTATGAAATGAAAAACTATTTTTTAAATGCATCATAATCCCATTCAGAGAAGAGAAAAATATGTATCCGATAATAAGGAAATTTTTTAGAGCATCATTTCAAGTCGTAAGTATTTAGTTTAAATACTAATTAGTAATCAAAACGTCACCCTAGATAAAAATTTTAATATTTTGAGGCAGATTTAATTTAGTTAGATTTATTATGAATTAGATAAACGATGTAACATTGAAATGGTATTAATAGAAAGTTTTTCCTTAATGAAAATTTTTACAGATTATCAAAAGAAATTAATTAACATTATGAGCGCATATTGTCCTTTATTTTTGTCACTGACTTTGAAAACTTATCTTAATATTTAACTACAGTAACTTTAAAGAATATTAATGTTCTACTTAGTAAAAGACTCATTCATTTTAGTTGAAAATGAGGCCAAGTTTACAACTTTTATTAACTAAAACGCAATTTGTCTGTTAACTATCAGTTAAAGATTCTTACATAAGAAGGTCACAATTAAAGGAGTAAAATGCTGTGCAAAATTAAAATTAATTTAATGTTGATTAAAATTAATAATTTAGCCAATTCAAAAATTTGTTCTAAAAATCTTGCAGACATAAGCGAGAAAAATAAATAAAAATAATAAATTGAATAAAATAAATAATAAATTTAAATTAAATTATATAATAATAAATAATAAATTTAGTGAAATATTTAAAAAAATAAACTTTACAGATGATAAATATAGAAATTCTTTTCTTTGATTAAAATCTTCGTTGATAATCGTTAATGATAAATGTCGTTAAATGATCGTCACATAATAACTCCATGTAAAGATATGAACGAAGATTTTAATCAGAAATCAGTCAGTAATCAGTCAATTTAATCAGTAATTAAAAATTTTTTTTTATTTTTTTCATATGTAATATTTATTGAATGGAATGTGTAACGATATTTGAAAGAACATGGTTATATAATTTTTTATTTTGCGAAAGATTCTCATTAGAAATGCTAAAAAAGTACTAGAGATTTATGTGATAAAAGTTCATCAAATTTTACTTGTTAGTTAATTTAAAAGTTAATAAAATTTGAACTAATTAATTCCTATGCTATAGGAGATAATTTTACAACAAAAGATTGTATACATTCATAATAGCATCCATGTATTTAAACATCCTTAGACTTTGATTTACAATACCGAAAATTTATAAAGGCATCGTGATGCTTGGCAGTTAATACATTAAATCAATGATTATTTTACTGAAATGATTTCGATAACTTTACAGTGATTAATCATAAAGATAGAAATAAAAATGCCAAGGCTTATGAATGAATTTCAAAAAAAAATTAAGAAAAAGTAAATAAAAGGTCATGCTATTTAATAAAAACAACGAAACCCAAAAGGTAAAACTAATTTTAATGACTGCAGAAGTGGGACAAATGTAAAATAAAAAAGAAAGTTGAATGATAATGAGAGAAAAGGTGAAAATTCAGCATTGCACAAGATTTCAAAAAGAAAACTTTTAATAGAAAGTAGAACCTGTGAAATGAACGATTTTGCTTCTACATATGAGTGGGATTAGATCATGTTGCATGATTTTGTTAACATAAAGAAACGAGAACACTAAATGACTATATACTATAATTTTGACAGTATAAAAACTCTTTATCTGTATTCGCTTTATATAAGAAATCCAAATTTTAAAAACCTAATATATCATAGATATAAAAATCTTACTAAATATAATTCTTATACATGAATATATTTTTGACACAACGGAATGTAAATAAATAGAAAGTTTGTTTAATAGAAAAATTGTATGATTCTGACTTTTTTATGTAAATTTATCAATATCTGTTAAGTATAATTAAGTATGAAATCTTAAGATACACATCGAATTCCTGTTTAAAGAAAAGATACCGAATAAAAACAAAATTAACAAAACAGCAGTCTTTGTTTAGATTCAATCATATCTCTTGATTCTTCTATAATAGAATAAAAATACAAAGGAAATTAAAGGAGAATTAGGATTAGATCATATTGTGTGATTTTGTTAACATTTAGAAACAAGAACACTAAATGACTATATGCTATAGCTTTGACAGTATAAAAACTTTCAATATGTATTCGCTTTATATAAGCAATCCAAATTTTAACTGACAATAGTATAAAAAAACCTATTATATCTAATACATATAAAAATATTACTAAATATAATTCTTATACATAACTATGTTTTTTACACTACAGAATGTAAATAAGTAGAAAGTTTGTTTAATAAAAGAATTTTATGATTCTTGCTTTTTTTTAAAATAAATTTATCAATATTTTTAAGTATAATTAAGGATGAAATCTTAAGATATACCACCATCGAATTCCTATTTAAAGAAAAGATTATGAATAAAAACAGAATTACAAAGTAACTGTCTTTGTTTTGATTTAATCATACCTCTTGATTCTTCTATAATAGAATAAAAATACAAAGGAAATTAAAAATAAACAGCTTTTATTTTAATTAATAAAACACTATAGAATAAATCTCTTTGTAAACATAAGATGTATAATTAAAAAAGATCCTATTAGTTTTATTAGAAGCAACTACCATGACAAAGATAAATAACCTTATTTAAAACAATAACATAGAGAATAAAAGGCAACTAATTATAAATATATATATTTTTTACTACGGGTTTTAATTCTATATATAATATGAGGAAAGTTGATACATAAATTGTAACCACCTTAATAAGCTGTTTAAAGTAGACATCATTTCGTATGTATACTTTTTTTTCTCGTTAGTATTCTATGGAGATACGAATTAACCTGAACCATTTCTAACCTTTCTTTTATGAAGATGAACTGCCATTTTATTATTGCATAGTTCGTTTAATCTTAAACTCTTTCTCTTTGTAGTCCAAAAACGTCAATGGATCTAACCCAGCACCGGAAGAAGACCATACGTGGATTGAGGGCCAAAGCAAAACCAGTCTTTTTAGTTTTTACTTTCTTTTTGTTGTTATTATGGTACCTTTTTCTTGACCCATAGGCCAATGAAAGTGAAAATTTGAAGTTTTCTTTTTTCCTCTTCCTCTTTAGTTGTTGTTTATTTTGGGGTTAAATGGATTTATGGGATGAGCTGAAGAATAAGTTCGGCGGTGTTGTTTCCGAGTTGACTTCCTTCCTGCCTTGTTTCACAATGTACAATTATCTTCCTTGTACCAGAATGAAAAATTACTAAGAGATAATGACTTAAATTAATAAAAAAAAATACCACTTCTATGCTTGAAGAAAGCTATCAGATCGATTTTGTAAGAGATGATATCTTTGTTATAGGAAGTATCTTTAAAATTTCAACACAATCGATGTGTAAGTCTTTTGTAAATGACTTCAAATAGTGAATGGCAAAGAACAACTGGTTCAAAAACAGCTGTCTTTCCTTAACAGATACCGAGTAATTTGTATACAGCTGTAAATATGTGCATGCCCAAAAATAAACATTATACGAAAAAAATATATATAAATGTGTATAATGAGAATAAAATGATGAAAATAATAATGAGATATAATGAGTTTTTATTATTTTATAAGGGTCTTCGTGAAATATTATATTATTAAATATAGAGTATATTGGATTTCTAATGGTAATGTCTTCTGGCAAATCTAACCAAGACATGAATTCGTATTACAAATAGCAATGAATGCCAACAACAGTTATCATATTTTGGCATAATATTCTAAAGAAGTGAATAAATTAAGCAAGAGGAAGTATGAAACAAATTATACATTTAGAGTTTTAGCTTTTAAATTAAACTTTGATGTATTCAGAAAGAAAATTTAATTGTGAAATATGAATAAAAGTATTTAAGAGAATGTCTAAGTTTTTGTACATAAAATATTTTCCAATCCTTTTTTCGAAATGGAATGAAATAAAAATTCTTACGAAAGAAAACTGAAATACTTTTGCAGGAACATAAACCGTATACTTGGAGGTATATATATGCTATGCATTTAATGTTGTAATCAACCCGAATTTCATAAAAAAAATTATGACATTTTTTTTTTCTAAGCATTCCTAATAACTTAAAAGCATTGAAGCGTTTAGAATAACTAATAAAAATCACGCTTTGTTATGCTTAGTAGACAGGAACCATTCAAAAAACAATATCTCGAAATTTATGATCGAGCAGATGAAAATCGCTTCGCGAATGCTAATTAGCATATCTGACAACCAATTCTTTTCTGAAAACAAGTTTTTAAATCTCTCTCCTGTTAAAATTTATTTTTCTATCAATCTATCTTTCTGGCAATATCTGTTTTTGTAAATATTTTTAATATTAAAATTATTTGAAATATTAAATTTTGCAGAAAAAATTTATTTGTAATTTTGCACAAACCATTTAAAAAAATGATTTTTACCGATTTTTTTTATTAATTTTTTTTTCACACAAAGAATTTCATTTTATATGTGAATTTTAAACTACTGTCTTTAAGACTATAAGATATATATTACTGTAAAGAACTTATTATCTTAAAATATTCATTTTCTGTCAATTTTTTTAACACTGAAAGTTGGAAAAGAGAGATGAGCCATTTGAGTGAGAAATTTTTTTTCATAACACATTAAAAAATTAAAACATTTTATGAATATGAATAATATCTTTGTTATTCGTTTCAAGTAGTAATTATAAACGTATTTTAAGAATGAGTAAACATATAGGTATTTAAAATAAACTACAATTGAAGACATTCAGAAACGTAATCAAATAAATTTCTGTCAAAGATTTCTTGAGAACTTCCAATTTTAATAAAACACGTCTGTTAAGATTTCCTGAGAATTTTCCATTTTCATAAACACATTTTGTCTGTGTTTTCATGAGGTCTAAGTGAAGTGTTTTCAAAAGTTTAATTAATGATGAGAAAGAAAAAACACACCCATTTATTATATCAGTTTATCTTCAATGAAACTTTTTCAAATGTTTTTCATGAACTATTTTAAAAACCTAAAAAAACAACTGCTTTGAAACATATTCAGTTTTGACATAATGATGTTAATTACGATACATCACATCTGCCATTCTGTGCCGATTTGAGAAACATGAAAACATTCTCCCAACAAATAAAGGAATGCTTATTATCTTTATACAAAACTCATTTTGTCACTCCAAATCATCTTTATGTTTTTTTTTCTCACAAACAACCCATTTTAAACATAAAAAAATGAGAAAGTCTTAAAAACTAACATTTAACACGCAGAACTGGTCCAGGGAGTTTTCTTTAACAATGTTTTCTCCTCATGTTTCGTTTATTGGTGAGGATGTCAATGCCTGTCACGAACAGAAACGTGATCTATTACAATTTAGTGATCCCAATTTGTGATTTCAAT
This sequence comes from Caerostris darwini, assembly GCA_021605075.1. Classification (NCBI taxonomy): domain Eukaryota; kingdom Metazoa; phylum Arthropoda; class Arachnida; order Araneae; family Araneidae; genus Caerostris; species Caerostris darwini. Next base: position 1,134,286 of record BPLQ01004481.1, read on the forward strand.
CACATAGTCATCATCTTCATCATTAACTTCACGGAGTCATTCCATGAATTAGATCCACTCTTCGAAAACGATTTTTTTTTCGGGTCACTCAAATCAACATCAAAGAAAATTCATTCTAGATGGATTCTGTTCTTATCGAAAATTACCACTTTTACGTGAATATTATTTTTTTATACTTTTAAAATTTACCTTTTTACAAATGATAATTAAGAGTTTGATGGCATTTAAATATTGAGGATCATTCATTGAGTATTAGATCGTATTTAACACGACATAATCAAAAAATTAGATTAATTAACTTTTAAATTAATAAGACATTAAATGATTTTAAATAAATATTTTATAAGCATCTGATATTTAGTTTACTTTACAATAATGATAAGCACAAACTTGAGATTTATCATAAATAATTTAACTCAACAGAAGTCATTATCATCATTACACTCACTTTTGTCATTAGTATTTTAAGAATTCCAAAGTATCATATGTTTGTTAGATTTTCTGTTTCTTCAGCTAATTTGAAGTGATTTTTTTATGTTAAAAACACTTACATTTGAAAACATTTATTATTTACGAATACATAAAATAATTACAAACGCAATAACGAGGATAACTATCACCAAAAAGAAAAAAAAAGAATCGATTAACAATTATATACAAAGTTTTTGGAATGAATTCCTTTAATGCTAAAATCTGAATATTTCCGCTTCTGAAACGAATCTAAAATGAATTTGAAACTCTAACTCCAAACAAAGAATCAATATTTGTACATGTACTGACGACTGTTAATCTGCAGAAAAAGGATAAGTCTCTAGAAATAAGGCGAGGATTATGAGACTTATCCTAGTCCTTAATAAGATAAGCACTACGAGACTTATCCTAGTTCCTAATAAGATAAGGACTTGGATAAGTTTCTAGAAATTATAATTTTCTGCTATTGAAAAAATGCATACATTTTTCTCCGATTTAAATTTCTTTGTTATTCTTTTCTAATATTCAACATAATTTATTATTTGCATAAAACTTAACTGACTACTAAATTAAAAATTTATTCATATAAATTAGCTATTGAATTTTCATAATTTCACCCTTAAGTTAAAAATAATATAATATAATAATTATAAACAGCTACCATGCATTTACGAATGGTAAATCATTAACCTACGAATGGTAATAATAAAACAAAATGTTTATTTAAATGCACATATTCATTCGTGCGTGACATTCTGTGAACTAAATATGAAGTAACATGCGATTTTTATCCTCCAGTTACAAAGTAAGAACAAAATGCATGCATGTATCAATATCTAAGTGAAAAGCCTAATTATAATGGTAATTCTCTGAAATAATAAAAATAAAGTAACGCTTCAGTTATTACCAAAAAAGAAATAGATAAATTTAAGTGGTTTTGTAACAAAAAAAAAAAAAGAATATAATTCATGAAGTATTTAGGATTATTAAGTTTTTAAGTTAGATTATAGAAAATTATACTATCGAACTTTGAATTTAAAGTTAACAGTAATTCTAGTTTTTATCTTACTTAGGAAACACAAGTAAATTCTAAGAAAAATCGAAAGATAACATCTTTAAGTGAATTAAAGTAAATATTATCAATTTTTGAATTTAAAACTGACAGCAAATCCAGTTTTTATTTTAGTTAGGAAACAAATCAATTCCGAGAAAAATGAAAAAAAAGCTACCTTAAGTAAATTAAAGCATTATAAAACGAGTTAAAATAAAGTGAATTTAATTCTAAGAATTAACATTTAACTTTGTTCTTGTGCAGAATTCTCAGAAAATTGCAAAAATGGTAAAATAAGTAAATTTAATTCTAAGAATTAGCATTTAGTTTTATTCATGTGCAGAGTTCTAAGAAAATTGAAAAAATGGAATAGTAAAAAATCGTATTCTATAAATTATGAAATACTAATAATTTCGTATTTATCATTTTAAAACGTTATAGCGTTATGAAAGCATAAATATATCGTTAAATAAGCATATTGTTAAAACATATCGTTATGAAAGCATCCCATAACGTTATATCGTTAAAGAAGCCAGTTTCAGAATTAAATTAGGTGTGCAAAGGATTGAAATACATCTCAATTGATGATCACATGTATCTTCTATTATGTATTTTACTATGAAATGCATCTGCTTTTATGAGTTTATAACATCAATAACAATTAAAATAATGATAGACTTACGGGCATATCCTAAATATGAACATTTTCTGCATAGTCAATGTTTACATTATAAATATAATAATTGTAAATTTTAATTTTTTTTAAAAATTATTTTGTTTCTCATAGAAAATAGTATCTTTAATTAGATGCGTTTCAATAATTTTAAATATGCCTGATCTACAATTCTAATTCAAATTAATATATCTGGCATATTAATTTATAAAATGTTTTTCTGAGTCGCATTAATTTTTAAATTTTAATATCTTTTTGTATTTTAAGCCGTATTTTTAAAAATTTATTTAATATTGTTTAAGATAAGTCGCATGGAAACGTCAAAAGAGTAAACTTTTGAAGAATGTCGCACAAATGCACGAACTACAAAACAAAATTTTATACCCAATTAAAAGTTCAAGTCTTTTCAACCAAAACAGAAGGAAACTATGTAAAAAAATTAAGTATTTTTTTCCGTAACTTCATCAGTAAAATTTAAAATAAAACCTAAACTAAGTTTTTGCATAATTTAGTGCCAATTATCCAAAAATTTAAGTAGCCTGAAAAATACATTTGTACTACTTAATTAACTAAAAATTAGTTTTATCTTTAGTTACTTGTTAAAACAAAATTACATTGCATATCAATTAATAATTAAAGATTTTCAAAGACGAAATTGATTTTCATTAATTAAGAACACATGATGAAATATGTATGGAAATAAGTGTTAATAGGAAAAAAAAAGATACATATTTCTATAAGAAATTTGAAAGTGATTAATATTAATATCTACTAATTGGAAAAATTTGTTAAATTAGTAAACATTAACTAATTAACTAAAAAAAAATTTAATATCTAGTAAAAAGATTATGGTCACCAAACATTGCTAATTCATGAAAGCCGTTATGAGTATTGAAATATTTCATAGAACCCATTCTCTTGAAAAAAAATTAAATATTTACAAAAAAATACAGGAAACATGATAAAAAGCATTTTATTTATTTGTTTAGTTAAATGATTAATTAACTAACATAAAAATTGATTGCTTTCAGCAAATTAAAACTTTTAATGTAAGAAATTAGGTAATAACCATATGTATACCTAGCCAAGAAATATAGATTTATGTTTGATTTAATGATAACGTCGAAGTCTTGTCATCATATTAGATCATGTTATCATCATATGAAAATCCTGTCTTCTATCTAGAAAGCTGCACTGCTTTGAATTAAAATACTGCAGTTATTATTTTTCGTTATTTTCATTTAAGAATTGAATCAAAATTAAGAAAAAAAGTTGTATGAAGGAATAATCAAAACGAGAATTACAAAAAGGCATTGAATTAATTTATAATAAGTTAGCGTTAAATTTATTTTGGTTTTTATATTAAATTTAAAAAAAATTTAATTAAAATTTTTTCAAAAGAAAATCGTTAAATTCATGGGTCGTTTTAATTAAATTGGGCAATACTACACGCATCAATTGTTTCGTTATGTAACAATAATTAGATATCATTGAAATTTTATATTAAATATGTTAATGGTGATTTATATTAAATTATATTTACAATTTTATTTGAAACTGTCATTATTTGAGTGAAGGTAAAATATAATTTATTAGAAAATTATTATTAGTTTGAAGTGGAAGATTAATATTTAAATCCTTCTATCAGTTTTATAAGATTTCTTTTTAAAATGATGTAGGTTTCAAATGAAATCAATAAAAAAAAAAGCAATTTACAATCTAGTAAAAAGACTATGGTCTTCAAACATTGTTAATTCATGAAAACTTTTATGAGTATTGAAATATTTCATAGAACCAATTCTCGCGAAAAAAAATTAATATTTACAAAAAAATTCAGGAAACATGAAAAAATAATCATTTTGTTTATATTTTTTGCTAAACACGGCAAAAAATATTATTATAAAATTAATATAAACAACAATTCATGGAATATTTTATAATGTTGAGCGGAACTCCTTAGTTTTCAGCAGGACACAGTTTGAATTCCGTTGATTCAGACGAAATGATTCAGAATTGGATTATTGATTAAGCAACGCAATACGAAGAGTAGAGGAACATTTTTGTGCAAATGCAAAGATACATTATATCAAGCAGTATTGAGCGAAATTGAGCTTACAATCTTTTAATGAAATGTGATACCTGTTTGACGAGACTATGAAGGTCTGGGAAGGTTGAGTCCTATTTAATTTCAGTTTGGTTGGCAGGGAAAATTGGATTGTAATTTGTATAGAAATTTGTGGGAGTTTAATACAGCATTCTTTTGAGAATTTGTGAGAGCTTTATGCAACATTATTTTGAGAATTTATGAGAGCTATATGCAACATTCTTTTGAGAATTTGTGAGAGCTCTATTCACATTCTTTTGAGAATTTGTGAGATCTCTATATAACATTTTTTTGAGAATTTTTGACAGCTTTATGCAACATTCTTCTGAGATTTTGTGAGAGCTCGATTCAACATTCTTTTGAGGATATGTGAGAGTTCGTGCTAAGATCTTTTGAAAATATTTGAGAGCTCAATGAAACATTCCTTATATATTCCTACATACTTCATTTTTTATTCCAGTAATGGTAAACCATGCTTTTGTTGCATAGCATCTAGTGCATGCATTGAAAAAAATATACCGTTAATTTTCAAAGCACAGAGTAAAAAAAAAAAATTAAGATTAGCAATTAAAGTAAAAAATTTATTTATTTATTTTTTTGTTGATATCTAATGAGAGAATCTGTTAATATAATAATTATATTTGTTTATAGATTTTATTTTATTTTTATTTTGGTTTATTTTTAAAATTTTTTTTATATTTACTGAGCCTCAATTTATTATTTTATAGATTTCATTTTAAAAATAGAAAACAAATTTAAATTTAGTTATCTATTATTGATCTATCAATCTTAAACTTATAAGAAACTTTTCAGGAGGCAAAAAGAACTATATAAGTAGCTAATTTTTGTTAAAAATGACAAAAAATTTGTTATTTTTGTGTTAAATGATTTTACATTTTTATTTAATGTATATAATTTTTATTGAAATAACTTACATATATGTAAAAAAAAGTGTTATATAAAAGGTAATTTGTGGGTTATTGTAATAGTAGCTAAGTGATGGAGAACAATATATTTCTTTTTCGAAAATGATGCGTCGTTCTGAAAATTCCTTCAGGACATAGTAGAAAAAAACTTTTTATGTATATTTCCATTTTGAAAATATTATGTAAAGCTCGATTAAATAAATTTAATTTACTTTAATCTGATGACAGCGCGCGCATTGTTAGAATAAAGAAATTATTTTTAACATATGTGAAGTATAAACAATTTTCGTTTGGGTATCACAAAGTGTTTACAAGGAATCTTCATAAATTTTATCACATAATAAATGAATAAATTAAAATTTTGTAGATTTTGTAAAAAATTATTTTAAATATCAAATAATTTTATTGCTTTTAAATTATTACCCATAAAATTATGTGTATTGTTTTGGGGAGATAGGGGTTCGTAACTTCCCTGACCACTTTCAAGGAAGCATTTCATTGTCAATCAACGTAATTTTTTAAAATGTCTTTCACTAACTTTTTGACACATTATATCTTAAATTGTTTTCAAGGGCTTTTCTGTATATGATATTTATTAAAAAAAATTTTCGAGTTAATAATTATATTATTAAATAATTAAATAATATAAAATTGTTCTAAAAACTCGTCTGGTGAAAGAAAAGGCAATTTTAATTCAAACTGAAAATGAGAATTTTCAAGAAAAGAAATCTTTTTATTTTTTAAGATTGGTGTTTTGTTCATACATTAAATTCTAAATTTTATGGTTTACTTGTACATTATATTTTTATATCATAATTTTAAATTTTATTAATATTATTATTATTTAAATATTGCTAAATTAAAATTTTTACTTTCACAAGCCTTCCCTTGAAACTAATATTTAAATTTTAATAAAATATGTATTCAAACTTTTGATAAAGGACAATAATATTACAACTTAATATAATATTACAACAATGTTAAGTTAAATAATATTACGAAATTTTTTTTTTTACCAGGAATGGATGACTATTCAATGTAGTCAAATAAATATTAAACAGGCAAAAATTGAAAAAAAAATTAAGTTTACCTTATTATAACAATCTTATTAAAATTAAATAAAATATATTTTTAAAACAATAAAGCATAATTCAACTTACCCCAGAGAAATAAGCAATGTATCCTTTGCAAATTTAGTATGAGTTGTAGTATTTCCATGATTGAAAACGAGACACAAAAAAAAAAAACCAGATCACTTTCTTAAACTGTTTTCACTGCGATAAAATTAACTGTTCTCTGCTGCACATCCAAACCTTATCATGACTTTTATTCGCAATAATCAACTGGAGTATAAAAAACGTTCCGGTGTCTTCAACGTAAGAATTAACCGCCGAAGCATAATTTAGATTTACGGCAGGTAAAAAAGAAAAAAGAAAAAAAAAAGAGCCTGAAAATCAAAAAGCGCGGAGTCAAAGATTGTTAGAGGTAGCTAGCGTTTAGAAATGTGGAATGCAACCGAAGTCGAACAAATAGAATGACTGCTGAAAGAAAAAACCTTCATAAAACAAGAATGAGAAAAATCCCTAACGCGATGACCGGAAAATCCCCAAAGCCTACCTAGAAATCTTTCTGCTCGGACACAACCGCCATGTCCTTGCCGGAAATTTGGTTTTTATGTAAGAGGTTAGGGATTGAATGAGATTATTTTATTTCTTTTTTTGTTCAGTGAAGTTGCCCCATTTAATGAAAGATTGGATTTTGGCTATTTTAAGAAGCTTTGAGAAATTAGAATTTCAAGAAATCTTTTCTGTTTATTGTAGAGGAAAAAAATTAGAATCATATTTTCAAAAGGTATAAAATGAAGTTTAATACAGGAATCTCTCTTATTGGTCTCAAATAATCTCTCACTGAATATCTCTCAAATATGAATATAGTTTGTTGAGCATATTAAGAGACAACAATATTTTAACAATGTTAATATTTAATCACAGTGAAAATCATCGCGATAATTTTTAATTGTTGTTAAAAAAGTATGAAAATATTAATTGTAAACTATTTTTTTACATTTTATTCCAATTTACTTTTCAAAAAGACAATGAATTTGTAAGGGAAAAATTAGAATTATGCTTCGAAAACGTATGAAATTAAATTTAATATGGGAATCTCTCTTATTGGTATCAAATAATCTCTCTCAAATATGAATATAATTTGTTGAGAATGTTAAGAGATAACAATATTTTAAAAATGTTATTATTCAATCACTGTGAAGATCATCACCATAATTTTTAATTATTGCGAATTAAAATAAAATATATGTTAATTTTTAATTATTGTTAAACTAAGTATAACTAATATTAATTTTCAATGGGCTTAAAAATTATGTTCCAATTTATTTTTTAAAAATGCAATGAATTTGTAGAAGAAAAAATTAGAATTATGCTTCGAAAACGTATAAAATGAAATTTAATGCAGGATTCTCTCTTATTGGTTTCAAATAATCTCTCTCAAATATGGATATATTTTGTTCAACATGTTAAGAGACAACAATATTTTAACAATGTTAATATTTAATTACTGTGAAGATCATCACGATAATTTTTAGTTATTGCGGATTAAAGTAAAATATATGTTAATTTTTACTTATTGTTATACTAAGTACAACAAATATTAATTTTTAACTTTTTTTTACATTTTGTTCCGATTTACTTTTTAAAAATGCAATGAATTTGTAGAGAAAAACACTTTTATACTACAAACAGATTTGCAGCTTCAATACGTAATTAGGAGTGAAAACTCCTACTATAATTCATGAATATTTATGATACCTGAAACAAAGATAACAGTAAAGTTCAGAATCAGTATATTATCTAATGTTCTCAAAAAAGCTTAAAAGAAAAATAAATATTGGGGTTTGTCCTTTTATAATGATGTTGCAATAACGATCTTGGAAACATTTGATTTTTAGTAAGGTGTTTCTGCAGGAAATAAAGTTCAGTGTCCTTTCACCTATAATAATAAAAAAAAAGAATTGTTTTCGAATTTTGGGAACTTTGATCTGATGTGTTTCAGCATTAGAAGGGGAAATATGTAGCAGATTTAGCGTTACTAAGTGTGTTCCACAAAATGCCTTCTACACTGCACCCACATTTTGCCATCACAATTAGTGAATACTCGCACGGATAGTGTGGTAGGGGGAGGTTCGCACCTTCCTCTTCGAGTATAATAGAAGGTCATTTGATTACAAATAAACAAGAGAAAAATATCATTAAAATATACGTGAATAATTATTTTTAATGAAATATTAATTTATTTGTTATGAAAGGAACCTTCAGTAGTATGCCATAGTTCGGGCATGTAGTTTGTGTTAGTTAGAAGATTAATTTCTGTAATTATCAGCATGAAGTTTTGACATTTAAATTCTTAGTGCCGAAAATAATTTGTTATAACAGCTTTAAATGACAGTTTTAGTTTGCAATTACAGTTCTTTTTTATTTTTCTAAATATAAACATAATCTCTTTTCAGACAAGAAAGATTAACTGAAACTGTCTTACTTTGCGTAATTTTATTACCTGTTATCTATTACACGGTTGTAGTCAAAATAATGGATGAAGTGAATGAACCCATTGGCATTGTAAACTACACATTAGTTACAAAGTACGTCTCGGAATTTATCTGCTTGCTATGAATTTTAATGTCTGCATTAAGTTGGCTTTGAGAAAGTGTTATTGTATCGTAGGCGGAAGAAATAAAAGTAACTAACTTGTTGGTTTTTTATGTAAAAAGCTTATAAAATGCATTTCAGAATTACGAAATCTTTAAACTAGTTTATCAAAGATCCATTCAAAATATTCAACTAATTGTCATTAAGCAGTGATTATATAATTACAGAATGAAAACAATTTTCCTTTTTTAGGGCATTAGTAATTGAATTAAAACTTTACGATTAAAATGTATTTTTATGGATTTTTTATTCAAATTTACTTATTTAGCCTAATTTATACTTTATCAATATACTTATAAATTTTACTTATCAGTAATAAGTTTTCTATCTATAAAGAATCTGATAATTTGAAAATTAATTCTTTTTAAGCAAAATTTTTAAGATTTATTTACATATATTCGTTTCAAATAGCACTTTGAGAAACATTTTCTTTTGTATAAAATAATATAATTTTTCTAAGACTAAAAAACTCAGTTACGTTTAAAAAATATAATAAATATTAATTAAAAATTTTAAAAATTTTAGACTTAATGCTAATGGGATATTGCTGAAGATAATCATTTTTTAGTGACTCCTTATAAAGCCTCTGATAATTTGATTATCAAAGGATTTTTAAGGAGCCTCTGATAATCAAATTATCAGAGGCTTTATAAGGTGGATCTGATTTAAGGAGCCTCTGATATTTAATTCTCTATAAAGCCTCTGATAATTTGAAAATTAATTCTTTTTAAACAAAATTTTCAGGATTTATTTATATATACATTTCAAATAGGGCGTTAATATTATAATTTTGCTAAGATTAAGAAACTCAATTTCGTTTAAAAAATATAATAAATATTAATAAAAATTTTTAAAAATGTTAGACTTAATTCTAATTGGATATTGCAGAAGATAATCATTTTTTCGTGACTCCTTATAAAGCTTCTGATAATCAAATTATCAGAGGCTTTATAAGGAGGATCTAATTTAAGGAGCCTCTGATATTTAATCCGCTATAAAGCCTCTGACAATTTGAAAATTAATTATTTTTAAGTAAAATTTTCGAGGTTTATTTATATGTACAATTCAAATATCGTTTTCAAGAACATTTTCTTATGTATAAAATAATATTATAATTTCGCTAAGATTAAAAAATAGAATTCCTTTTAAAAAAACATAATAAATATTAATGAAAATGTAAAAAAATGTTAAATTTAATGTTAATTGGATGTTGCTGAAGATAATCATTTTTTCGTGATATAAAACGTTAAAAAATAATTGTATCCAGTGAACGAATAAAACGAAATTTCTTCATCTGCTTGTTTCAAATCAAGTTGTTGAATTCTAGGTTAATAAAGTTGATTATTTACTTGCGCATTGTCAATTAACAATTTAAATAACTTATTTCAACCCTTTACCCTTAGTTCAGCTATATTAATAAAAATTATCAACCCCATTAAAAAACATATGAAATTACTGAATAATATATACGTATTAGATTTTCTGCAAATTAAATGTTGCTGAATGTAATGAAGTTTGTTTTCGTGACTTGAAATAAAAGTTACAAAATAATTATATTCAATGAACAAATAAGTAAATGCTTCTTCAACTGTTTGTTCCGAATAAAGTAAGTGAATGTTAGTAAAAACAGTCGATTCTTTTTTAAAACTATAAACTAAAATTTTAAATAAAATATTTTGGTTCACGATTAGAATTTCATCTTTTTATTAATTCAATATTTTTAAATAATTAAAAATTATTTTAAAAATTAACACGATGCAAAACTCTCTCTTAAATAACGATAGCAATAATTTAATTTAAATAACATTTATCTAACGCCACAGCTTAGAATAATATATATTTAATTGATTTCCAGTCTCCCTACAAAATCTTTGATTTTGCCAAATGTTTAATGTTTGTTAGTTCTGTTTTTATAATTTATATCTAATAGAAAAGATAATTCATTGGTCTTTTTAATTACTCTTCAGTAATAAATGTTTTTGTTGTCGTCGTATCTCCTGAAGAACACAAGAAAATCAAATATCGTTATGCTCCCGAATAATATTGGCTATATTGATTGCCAGCCAGTATAAATCCTTTTCCAAGGGATGGTCCAGACAATGTATGGGGGCTGCAACACCTGGGCAATCAAAGGCATGCTGAGTAGTAAGCTCGACATCAGGACAGTTGCCACATTTTTGGTGTTTTTTAATGCCATCTGCAGAAATTGTCATATTTTTGTGAGGCTTCATCTTAAAATCTTGTGAGAGTGAAGAAAAGAAGAAATGAAGAAAAGAAAAAAGAGAGTGAGAGAGAGAAATCTGTTTTTCTGTTGACATATAGTTCTGTAATTTAGTATTTAGTTTTAATCTTAGAAGGAATTATCAGTTTAAATTTTGACAAGGATTTGCATCTGCAAGGAAAGTAGAAATAGCAGTCTGATCCAGATTTCGTCCATTCTTCGTCGAAGAATCTGCAATTTCTTTAAATTCCAAATCCACATGAGCAGGAATCCATTGCAGGATACATATTCTGTGCAAGTAGTGGATTTGTTCAATAATAAATGTTTTACAAAATAGAAATTGGAAAAGCAATGTCAAATTAATGCTTTAATAATTAATTCTTAAAGATCACGGTCTATTTTCCAACTGCATTAGGAAAAAAATTAATTCTTGCTATCAAATCTACTAATTTCCTTTTTTAACTTTAAATTAATCAAATTTTGTTTGACAAATAATCATAGCCCTATACAGACAGATTATATATGTTTTCACAAAAATTTTCCACGTTTTCTTACTCTTATAGAATAAAAATTTTTTAAATATGTGAGAATTTAATTTTAAATCTGAAGTATTATTTTTTTTCTGTGTGCGTAGTTTTTAATGCATTTTTTTACAAATTAGTTTTAATTTAATAAATTTAAATTTTACATTATAAATCTAAAATTAATGCTATTAATCTTCATTCTCGTGTAAAAAAATTCTTACAATTAATACCAGTGTATTTTTTATAATATTAATCAGTTAATTACCATAATAGTTAATATTTAATTTCTCTAATTAAATTTAATTAATTTCTTACTGATTTTTGTATTCTTGGTGTTAACTAATGTAATGTTGTTATAATAATAACAAAAATATTTAATTGCACATTGAAAATTAATGTAAAACAAAAGTCTTTTTACTAAATATGGGATTTTTTAAAAAATTTTTTTTCAACATAAATAAATTTAAATATAAAATAATTTTGATATTCTTGAAAGAAACACTTAACATTAAATCAAGAAAATTACTTAAGACAGATGAAAAGTACTGATTTCTGTCTGCTTAATATGAAAATTTATTATAGGCAATATAAATTTATTTGCCTTTAAAAAGTTTGACCTAATTATATAATTATATTTTTATATAAAATAGTTTATGAACAGAAATAATTCTGAACAAACTTAAAAATTTTTTTCCTTTTGAATTTTATTTTGTTTATTATTGTTTTCATTATTATTAATTTGCTATGAACAACAGTTTGCAATATTTGTACATCATTTCTGATGAATATTTAGGACAAATTTGAGATTTAAGAAATCCACTGTTTTTTTACAGATTTTTTACTGTGATTAAACTTACCTCATAATGATAAATAACCTCATAAACTTACCTCATAATTTTTTTATTGCCTTTACATAATTGATAAAGGCAATAAAAAAATTTTTTTCTTTCATTCCAAGGCATCACTGTAATATTTTTAGGTATGGAGGAATTTGTTTTCCACATATAAATTGAAGATTCACTCAATTTTAATATAAAGCCTTTTTAATAAAAATGCTGGAAAAATTATTAAAAATATGGAACAAAAAAAAGAAAAACAAAAAAATTATTATTTCTTACTTGTTTAATCACTGTGAAGCAAATTGTAAATGATAATTTTTAATCATTGCGAAACAAAATAAAACACATGTTAATTTTTATTTATTGTTAAACAAATTTCAATTATTGTTAACTAATTTCAATTATTGTCAATTATTTTTAACTAATTTCAATTATTGTCTATTATTGTTAACTAATTGCAATTATTCTCTATAATTGTTAACTAATTTCAACTGTTGTCAATGATTGTTAACTAATTTCAAACTCTAGATATTCTATTCTGTCTCATTTAATTTGAAAAATGCTCATTTTTATATGAAATTGAAATTTAATTATTAAATATTCCTTATTTTTTAAATAATCGTTTTAGAAATAGACCTTTGAGACCAGATAAAATGGAGGAAACTGGAATTGGAATAATTCCAGATAAAATGAAGTATTAGTTATGAATTGATAGCTGACTTTTCTATAAATGTGGTTTTGAATTAGGAATTAAATAAAAATGTGAGAATAAGATGAATAATTATGCCTGCTATCAAAGGCTAAAAAAATGTATCACTTTTTTAGTGAAACATATGATTTGTGTAAAATATTCATGATTGTAGCAGACAGAAATCTTTGTGTTACATAATTTTTATCGAATGATAAGCTTGATTATTTCTCCAAGTTTAAACGAAAAGCTTGAATACTGTTCAGGAGATCAAAAAAATGTCCCAGAATGAAGATTTTTATACTTGAAGTATTTTTAATTTTTTTTCAAGAAGAAAGGAAGAATACAAGGTTGAACTATGAAAAAAATAGCCACCAGTTTTGGTCTAATGGTTTTGTTTTGGTTCAGTTGCTCTTTTTTTTTCTTTGTGGGCTCTGTTTCGGCTCATCTCTTCAGTAAAAATGTTAAAAGGAGATACTAGTAATTTTCAATCTACTTTAACCTTTTTTTAACTAGATTGAAAAAAATCTAGTGATTAAACTTTTTGATTTTTTGTATTTCTTTCAGTTTCGTAAAATTATCCAAGCTTGATCATTTACATAAAATTAAACTAAATTTTTAATTTAAACTGCTTTGTCATTCGCGAACTATTTTATTCATATAACCAAAAAATTTCAAACCCCTGAAGCTATACATATTTCTATTTATATATTAATTTCATGTTATTGTAAAAATATATCCTTTTAAATTCTGTAATGGAAGGTTTTTTAATAAATAATTAAACGATTTATAATGAAGTTCTTATCTAAGTTTTTGAATAATTGAGATAAGTATTTTATCTGAATCTTATATAAATGTAAAAGTGAAAAGATCGTATAATTGTGTATTTTACCATTTTTTGTCATCTTACAAATAAAAACAGATTGATAAACTATATTTCAACTGTTTATTAACTTTTATATCAAATATGCGAAAGTTACTGGTAAAATATTGGTATATTACTAATTTAAATCATATTTAAGCTATTACATGCGGTACCATTTTTGCACTCTGTTTTGATACTTGCTTTTCAATTTTTCATATGCATATCGTTGTACTTAATGTACGTAAAAAACAATACAAATTCAAAATAAATTCTACCAGGTTTATTTAATAATCTATATCTTTAACACTGAAGAATCTGGATTAGTGTATTTTGAAATTATTCAAACATGTTTCGTTTAATTTTCCGATTAATTTCATCTTGAATCATTTTAATATAATAGGAAATAAACAATTTATGTTAAGCAGATTTTTCATGGCAGCTGACATTGAAATTTCGCATCCATTCGTCTTTATACATCAAGACAAATTATTCGGAGTAAATTTGTCAAAAGGTATCTTACATCTAATTAAAAGCCTTTATTTGCCCTTTACTGAGCATGTTCCGCTAAATTGTGAACTAATAATTGTCCATCGGCAAGTCCTTTACTGCGCACGTTCAGATAAATTGTGCTTATGAATGAATAATTGTCAATTAGCATATATAATTAAAGTTCGTCTACAGAATTTTACTAATGATCTTTACTTGCTAATGAGAGTTTAAAAAATCGGAACCATTGGAAAACTGGTGACCGCTTACTTTTAAACTACTGACCTCCATAACAGTTGATCAAGATTGAGTTGAAGACCGTCTCTGAACTTATAAGTACAAAAAAAATAAGATGAACTGAAAATAATATGTATTCATGCCACCTAATATCATAAGAATAAAAAGCCTAAATTAAGTAATAAGTAACTTATCTTATAGTGCCACTATATAAAACTAAATAAATAAAAAATGACAATAATAATTGTTTCGAATGATTTATTACTTAAATTTTATATGATCTTATAGCCTTATATGGCAGAACGTAAAATTCAACTTATCTTATTTATTAGCTAAATTTTTTTTTTATATAATCTGTTCATATAATTAAAAGGCAAATAATATTGTAAGAGAGTACAGAAAATCTCAGCATGGTCTAAAATCAAATTAATCAATTTACCATAAAATTTAAAGCTATATATTGAAGTTATCTGATGGGGATTTCTCCACTTCTTATTGAAGGTAGTATAGATTTCGGATATGATCTATGGATATGAAATTTTCATTGAAAAAAGTTAACAATTTTTCAACTTTATGAGGAGTTATTATTCAGCCTATTAACCTTACAAGGAGAATCTTAAAATTTTTTAATTTCTACATACAGTGAATCATCTGATTGCGTATTATTATCGTTAAAGTCCTCGAAGTGGCAGTGCATGCCAGGAGTCCCCAAACGACTCTTTGGGTGACCGTGATTTCTGTTACATTTATTTTCTTTGATTTCTAATCAAAATTATCATTATTTAGATCTTGTTGAATATAAAAATCAATAGAATCAGTATATTTCATCTTATTCTTCAACGGGAATCTATTAATGATGAATTCTTAAGAAATATGTGAATGTAAATACTAATTTTACCCAGAGAAACATCTTAGTAATAAATAATAATAATCAATTAAACCCTTTTAACAAATTTATCTGTTCAAATTATTTATAAACTGTAAAAATTAAAATCAAAGCTCATAAAATTGTTAATAAATATTTGTTTATAGTAATTTAACCACTGAATCAATATTTTAGGTCAAAACTTACATTATTTTTAGGATTCTAAGAATTTAAAGCAATAGGTTTTTATTTTTACTAGTTGACATGTAATTTATCAATGTGAATTATGGTGACAACATAATTAATTGTAATGAAAAGCAATTTATTTTCGAAAAATTTTATTAAACAAAAATCATTGCTATTTGTTTTTATAGAACCTTTACCTAATATCCATTTGAGATCTAAGTATGTATGCCTTAAATTAAAATTTATATACGCCTTAAAATAAAGTAAAATTTAGTCTTAACAGTTTTAAGAATTTTGAAATCACCATTGAATAAAAAACTATATTATATAATATATATATATATTATATTATATAGTTATATATATATATATATATTATCTAATATAGTTTTTTATTCAATGGTGATTTCAAAATTCTTAAGACTGTTAAGACTAAATGTTACTTTATTTATGTTTAATATATATATATATATATATATATTCTATTTATCTGTTCCATTATATCTCACAATATAATTCTTTTAGAATTTCATTGATAAAAAAATTCCATTTTTAATTCATAACATTTAATTTATATTATATAGTTAGTTTTCAATTTCAATTTTTAATATTTATACTATATTTTTTTTAAATTTATATTATTATGTGATAAGTCTGCCATATTAAACTCTAGTACATTACGTTAATTTCCAAACACTTATTAAAACTTATAAAATACAATTTTTTTTTTATCTTATAGCTGCTAGAAAAAATAAGGGATCTCGAAATTCTAACACGTAATTTCAAAGAGTTATTATTACTGGCTTTCTGCAATAATAATAATGTATTTTTCTGATTTTGCATTGGGGATAAGAAAATTAACCTTTTATACCAACATTCATAAATATGTTTTTTTATTTGCTGTCATCAAATTATTTAATCTTCGCTTAGAAATTTATGAATATAACACTATTTATTTTGCTTATTTGCAAATGTTAATTAATAAATTAAAAAATTATGATTTACATTGATAGTATGACCTCCAAAATAAATAATAAGAGCTATATAAATGTATTTAAAAAGTAAGTCGTGATCTATGACTTCCTTAATTGTAAAAAAAGAAAATAAATCATGTACTTTAATTACCCTATTTGTGTAATCTTAAGTTTTAGCAAATATAACCCTAATCAAAGATAAAAAAAAATTGTAATGTAACATCAGTGCTCATAGGGAATTTCGTTTTTTATACGTAGGGAAAAATTCTCAGCAGAACAACAGGCATTTACTTCGAAAGTAGAACGTACAAGGCAAGCAGGTTTTGTGTAGCTGAGACCAAAAAAAAAAAATAATCTCAACAAATAACCATTCTTCCTTATTTTTACTTTTTTCTGATTTTGTATTGGAATTATCAAAATTAATCTCTTCTCAGTGATAAAGATTAGAATTTGTCAATATTTATACGATTTTTAAATATTTTTTTCTTTGCTGTTAAAGAGAATTATGGAAAATGTAACAATTAATTGTTTTTTATTTCCAATTTATAGAGAAAATTAAGCAAAGACCTTACACTTTTCTAAATTGTTTTGGTTTTTTAAAGAAGATTTTTTTGGTTATTGAAATAACTATTATTTTTGTTTAATTTTGATAAAATATTGCCAAATTTACACATATAGAATTCTAGTGCAAATCATATAAATATTTTACCAGTATACAAATATTCTCACACTTATTATAACAAAAGATGAATATTAAATTCATTAAAAAATTAATTCATTCAACAAATATAACTGTAAAATTACAAAATGATTTTGAAGCAAATAATAATTAAGAATTTTTATATTCACAAACAAAAAATTTAACAATAAATGTAAAAGATTTAAAAAGAAATAAAATAGACTTGTAGACGTATATTAAGACAATTTAAGTTGAGAAATACAAAATAAGTTTCTGTAACATTAGTAGAGTTTATGTAACAAAATAACAATGAAAAGATTCAAATGATATAGTTATTTCAGTATTTAAAAAAAATAAAGTATTGTCCAGTACAAGCAAATTTATGACTTTCGTACAAAATTTCATACAGAAAATTCCAACCTAAATTACCATAAACTACCAGAGGATTTTGCATGTCCCGGGTCTCTGGGTCATGAACTGTACTTTTGACCAATTGTTTGCTTTTAGGCTCATTGTTCTCCTACGCCTTGGAATTTTTCAGGATCAAAGGTCTTCAGTTTCCCATTTAAACAAAATGCTTTTCTTGAGATCATGTTAGCAATTTTAAGCAGAGGTGGAGAGTCGAAGTCAGGAGTCGGGAATGGAATATTTTTGAAGGAATGGAGTGTCGGAGTCAAGAATCGGTTTAAAAATAAAAATATAATCCGACTTTACTATAAAAAGGAATTATGTATTTTTTTAATCCTAGGAATTAATGTTAAAATTGTGTTAAGGAGATAATTTAAATATATCCTTTAATAATACAACCTATAGGAAAGATAGTTTTTGGTTTACCAGCAAACCAAATAAATGTTGAGAGACTTTTCCCAATACTGAGGCTTATAGAAAGCTATCTTGAATCAACAATGACAGAAGATCTCATAGAAGCTATTTTATTATTAAGAACAAAAAAAGATTTAATGTATCGCAAATATAATATCTTTGAGGTTATAAGGTACAATTTTCTTTTACTTTTACTGGCCTTAGCTACTATGTAATATCCTGGTTGCAGTTAATTTAGTACTGTTATTTTTATTGAGCCTTTTTTTTTTTTGTAATCAAATTTAGAGTACAAGAACGTGTGTAAATACTACATTTATATGGTTGTAAAAAATACTTTGTTTTGCAAGAACTGTTTTTATAAATATATGAGTTCACTAAAAGTCATTGAAATTATTTCACAAATTCTTTTAAATCCATTAGTAAAGATCACAGCACATAAAATTACGGAAAATAATCAGGAGTCGGGAATTTATATAAAAAATTCCGACTCAGGAATCAGAAATTTTTTGACCGACTACTCACCACTGATTTTAAGTATAAATAGGTATAGGTTCAGATATAAATATAAATAACTAGATTTTATATATAATGTCTTTTAGTTAAGGTTGTTGCATGATATGTCAGTCGCGCGCTATATAATTGATCCTCCTGAATTTTAGCAAATGACCTTGCATAAAAAAAATCATCCTTTAAGCTTTAAGCAAATTTCTTGTCTTAATCAAAAATTGTGCAAATATAAAGAAACACTTAATTAAAGTATCAATGAAGTTATAAAGCTTTAGTACTTTTCTACACATTAATTCATTAGAAAAATTCTTGTTTTTTTTAATTATAATTAGGGCTATTCCCTAGAATAAAAATAATCTTATGCAAATGAATTATTTTGAGGATTTAAAAAGTTAATAATATTATTTAAATTAATATTTAGAAAAAGTAATAAATTTTGATGATTATCGCTAAAAAATTCCCGTCATTGATTAAGTAAAAATATCATCAAAGATTGCATTTCACAAAGTTAGGTATTAATTATTACGATTATGGGATTGTTTTCTACTAGTAGTTTATTCCCTACATTATCAGACAGAACTTTTGTTGTTCAACATAAAAACAACATGTAAGTGTAGATGAAAACTTGACTGTTCAATCAATTAAATAAATTTATAAGCTTTGCTTCCGTTTTTTGAGATAGCTTTTATACATAAAATGTGAATTCAATTGGTAAATATTTTATTGATTTTTTTCATAGATTAATTAAAATGATTAAAATGAATAAAAAAAGATTTTAATTTGAATATTATCTTTATATTAAATAAAAATCATAACTTTTTTTTCTTTTGGAATCGTTTAAAGTTTGACTATTTTTCCAATTAATTTTGTAAATGTACTTTGTTTAGAGGAAAACTTGCATCAGGTAGATATAAAAATTCACATTCGTCGTGAAATTTATGTTTACTTGAGAAAATGTGATATGCTTTGTAAATTTGTTGAAATACGTACTTTTAGTATTTTTGTTTGTTTTCAGATGCTACTAGTGAACGGTACAAAATTTGTTGAAAATAAGACATTAAACTTTTTTATAAAACCATTTATCTGTAATATTGAGTTATGTCTTGTTGTAATACCGCAAGAAATCTCGGATTACTTTATATATCTTCATGTTAACAATTTATTACAATTTAATAACACTTCTTTACGACATGAATTGCGTCTTTTTTATTGATGTGTGTTAACTCATACATAATTTATTAAGCATTTATTTCGACTTATATATTTAAAAAAAATCCATTCAGCATCCTGGGTTAATATATTGGTATATATATTGCCAATAATACTGGCACATTTATAATCAATAACTGTGCTAATATTATATATATCTATAATAAGGCTTTGAACTGTCAATAAAAAATAAACGTAAATTAATATAATCTAGTAGAAATAATCTAGTATTTAAAAAATAATGTATCAGAGTATCTATTTTTAATGATTTTCAATAAATGTTATATTCAATGTTATAAAACAACATCAAAATTTCTTCTTTCAAAATTTGAATCGCTAACTTAAAAACTTTATCGTTATGTTAAACACATACCCATCTCAGACATTAAATCGAAATATATTTATATTACGACTTTCAGATTGAAATCTTCACTAAAAAGCACTAAATAGCGACGAAATACTTTTTAGGACTGCTGTTTTACATCTCATCTAAAAGCGACGATATCCCATCATCATTAAAGTGTTATATGGAGCAGTAATACAGAGATTTGAAGTAAGTGAATGTTATCGCGTGAATGCTCTTCATAACATACTTGAAGGAGTCTGAAAGCGAAAAACCTTCGAGTGTAACTGAAGAGGAACTTCACACTTTCCTGAAATTACTAGCGGAACAGAATTCTCCCCTCAATTTTCTAAAGAAGCATTAACTACAGCCTGTGGAACTTCAAAATTGTATCCGGTTCCACCTACGATGAATCTCGAGCGTGAGGAAGACCAGGAAATGTTCTGGTTTCCTCAAGTATAATCAAGGTAAAATCAAGTATATCAAGGTAACAGAATATGCGATTCGGAATAGCGTTCTCGAGCTTTTTCAAGGTAACATATTTGCATTTTTTGCAAATGCTATGATAAGAACTGTTTTGAATGCTGAAGATAATGCATATTTGCAAGAATATGAAGGGAATGAAAAGAAAACTAGATCATATTTGAAGAAAATTAACATGCCATATTATTTCTCAGAAATAGGTAATATCTTATTTTTCAAGGAACCGATTTATTAGCTAGAAGGATATAAACTCGTCACGACTGATGCCAGTTAATAAAAAGAAAAAAAATTGTCTCTTATAACCCTTACTTATTAATTGCATTTCGAGAATATGAATTAAGATAATTACATTCACTGAATATGATAGAAACTTAAAACTCTTATTAGTTTTATAGCTCGATTATATGTTTATTATTAAGATATAATATCAAAATGACATTAAAGTCCTATTTATTTTCTTCAAAAAATATATATTGTAGTAATACTCTGAGTAAACATTTGCAAAAGATAATGCAAATTTTGATGCATACAAAGTTTTCATAATCTTTTGCAAATGCTTACTGCCAGAATGAGAAAGAAAAATTAATTTCGAAAGTATATCTAACTTTCGAAAGTATCCGATGAATAGCACCTGTCAAATGCTAGAAATAAGATGCAGAATTAATTAATTAATAAGAACAATTAATTAATACAAAATGGATATTAAATAAGGCTGCTTATACTTTAAAACTCTAACTATATTAATAAGTAATTATACTATGAAAATTCTTATAGATTAGAGGAATATTTCCCTTTACCTTAATATTTCATATCATTGATTCACCTCATCATTAAAATCATGAAGCCTGTTTTCAACAAAATCTTGACCTACATACAAATGTTTCAAATTTGTATTCTACGGTTTCTTCAGATGACTCTTTCAAATATGCACTCTTAAATAGAAATACTTTCCCATTATTTTAATGTCCTCGTAATCACTAGCTTTAGCTGAAGTATAGTTGATAATTCGTAAATGAGTATTATAAATCCTCCATAGTTGTATCTTTTCGAATAAAATTATGGTTTAAAATGTAAAATTTGACTTCTTTTTATAATGGAAATAAATTTTGCTCTTCTCAAAATATTTTTATTCCATTCTTGATTGCATAATGTAATATAGAGGTAGAATTTCAAATGTTTTTCAAGTACTCAAAACTAGTTATATTTTAAAATATTAATATATTCAGAATTAATAGTTTCTTTGCAGTACATCCAATATAAATATTTATAGGTATAAAAACAGTAAAGTACTACTCTTAATAATCAGTATGACCAGTTCGATTGGTAGAACATTGAAATAAGAATTAAAAAATCTTTTTTTTTAAATAAGAATTAAAAATTTTTTTATAATGAACGAAATTTCATATGCAAATATCTTACAACTTGAAAAAGATTAAACTTTGATTAAGAATGAATGCATAGCTGGAAATCCATAGAATTGCAATATAACATCTTGACAATGTGAAAAAGGGGAGAAATTAATATTTTAGGTTTTTTTATTTTAGGTAAATTTTCCATTCGAGCTTGATTCCGTCTGTTCTCTTTGATTGTACTATCAATGCCTAAAATACAGGTTCATTCACAATACGAATATATGTAACCACTGAGAGGGAGCGAAAGGTGGCAAAATCGAAGCATTACTCATAGTGATTTGCCATTCAAAGACGTTGTTAGGAATGGTTGAGCCAAAAGTTCAAGAATGTAGTGGTTGACCAGCAGAGACGACAGAGAGATCTTCACAGCAGCTCTGGCAGAACCTAATTCATTCTTATGAAAGATCCGACATACAACAGGAATTGTGACCGTAAAGAGCATTGTTAGTGTCTAATGTGCAAACTTCCTAATGGTTGTGCACATTGACAACCGTATTTTCAATGGTGCTAAGCTCGTTTGATTTGGTATAACTCTAACTGAAGTAAAATTATTTTCAACGATGAATCTCACTTGGAATTAAGCTTCAATGACCAGCAGACATATCTGTAGACGTCTTGGACAGGGAAGGAACTCCGAACTGTTTCCCATCACACAACCTATGATTTATTTTGGATGCTGGTCAGCCATGATACCCTAAAGATCAGCTCTTCATCCATGATATTATACGCCCTGTTGTCATTCTTTCACGACACCCAGGCTTTATAATTAAACCACAATACACACTGTCACACATGGTAATAATTTCTACTGCTCCCCTTTGTGCTTGTCAGATATTTACTTCGATAGCTAAATTAAAATATCAGTCCCCAATAGATCATGTTTTGGATCTTATGATTAGGTTCTCCTTCAGTACACAGGATATCGCCAAACTAACTCTACAGTTGGACAGAGTTTGGCAAGAAATCCCAGGGGATTTCCGTCAAATACACGAAACAATGACAAGCCGTATTACAGCTAACAAAAAGGACAGATGTAAGCCAAAGCCCAATTTATTGATTCAAAATATATATCTATATTTCCAAACTAAAGCATACAATTCCTTTGAAATTTTAGTCTCTTCTTTTTCGTCGGCACATGCACACACATTTACTTTCTCCTTTCTCCAGGTTATCCATTCTTTTCTTGTTCAGATAACTCTTTCTTGGCGTGTCTCCATTTTTTCTTATAGAGTGTTTATGAATAAATATAATAAGAACTGAGCCCTTTTAGGGATTATTCATCATTGCTTTTTTAAATTAAAATTTTCCTGCGCTTTATTGTTAAGAGTTTTTTTCTATGGTTTACAGTTTATCCAAATCCTATATATTTTGGGCATTTTCCTACAGGTCTTCTAAGAAATACTAAATCCCTTTATGAACTTCCAACAAACCTTCTATTTTCCCAAGTTTCTAATTACTTGGTAATCGAAATTCCAGTAGAAGGGTGATTAATTCCCATACACTGATAATTCACCTATTAATTACAAGTCATAATTGGTCACTATATCACTCTTTTAATGGCCATATTGTTTTAAACAGACATGCGACTTGAATTTTACTGTTAAACCAGAATTGTCATTAAAGCCATAAATGTCGTGACTCGAATTTTTCTGCAGTGCCGAATTGTCATTAATTAGTTATTTTCTTTATCGCTTCTGGAGATAGGACTTCTCGTCTTCTCCATGTTATTGGAAGACACCGCTAGATTTGTTTAAACTTAGATCTAGTCACCCAGCTAGGAGAAATAACATGGTTTATTATATCCTAACGGTACGTATTTCAACAAAACTATCTTCAGTATATTTTAACTAATTAATTTTTTATTTATTTATTTTTGCTGGGCAACTTACTCTTATCCTGTTTTTGTATATTTTATATATAGATAATTCTCTTTTTTTGCATTTTTTGCCATTCACTCTTTAGTGTTTGTGTATGTCTGATGATTTTCATTTTCGTAGTAGAAGAATTATACTCGCTTTGTATCTGGAATAATTTCACTTCCTTTTTTTCCTTTTTCTGATGAGAATAACTAGCAAATACTGTCATGATTTTTTATGCAAATTCATTGTATTTCTTAAAAGCTCTTTGCCCATTCTGTCATTATATATTTTCCCATGTGAATGTTTTTACTGTAGTTTTGTCATATACACACATGCAAATATATGTTTGTATGTATTTGTATCGTGTGGTCCATATCAAATTTCTCTTTGTTTTCATCTTCATGTGAGTTCATTTTATTTCTTTTTATATGTATATAACATCCAGTTTCTTGATTAAAAATGATACATATGCGTATAATAAATCACGTTAAATACTTACTTAAATGTAAATGTTTATCAAAAACCATTAGGAAATTTTATAAACTTGATGAAAAAGAAATGGTTTCACAGGTTTTGCAAAAGCAATTTTGCTTAATCATCAAGAACAATATCTAAATGGTAGATGAGAAGTTTTCCCACGATTTATTCAGTTTTATTTTCTTCATAGCAATTCTTTTTCTTTATATGTTGGCTTTTAAAATTCAAGCAACTTTTCATCTGATACGTTGCAATAAACCACAATTTGTCTGATGTATTTCTTGCTATTTCAGTTCATTACTTGGTTAGCTAGTTGATTCTTTTACTTTTAAAATATCAAATTTATTTTTTGTGATATATTTTGAAACTAAGCAATTAATGTAGTATTAATATAATCTTCATTTAAATCTTTCTTCCTGAATGGTACATATAAGTGTCAAAAATATGTGTGCATTCAAGAATAAAATATCAAATTTAAAATTCATTGATCCCTAATATTTGAGGAGATTAAAAATAGTATTTTGTTTTGAAAAATGGTGAATATATAGTTCGATATTAGACTGACTGAAAAATCAAAATTTTTTTATTTTGTTACTATGTTTTATTTCTTTTAAATGATATATCTATTTAGCAACAGATTAGTATTAATATTTCAAGTCCTGAAACAACACGTAATATCATATAATTATTAAATTTTGTGAAATTAAACAAGTGCTTTCTAATGAAACACTTATTTGGTTTCAATGTTATTAATTTTATTCTTTAATTGTTGTTAGTTTAATTTTTTAATTGTTGTTAATTTAATTGTTTAATGCTAACTTAATTAAGTTGCTTAATTATAATTCTTATGTTATTATTTGTGATAAACTCGCATTATGTTTTTATTACTGTCTCCTTGATTTTGTTATACAATGAAAATATTGTCATTGTTATTTTATTTAGTAATTAAAAATTTGTAAAGTTAAACCTTAATAATTAACCATAATTGAATTTGTAAAAAAAAATGGATAAATGAAAAATATGTTGTAAAACCAATATTAAACATTTTTCTACTTAATTTTGTAAATTATTCAAATATAGTTTTTGTACTACATTAACCAAAATTATTTTAATTTGAAGACAAATTTCAATTGTGTTTCCTATTCATGTTGATCATTCTAATTTTAAAGTGAGTTTAATTTGGTAGCTCGAAAATGTTCTGATTATAGACAAAGATGAAGTAGCGGAAGAGTTGATTGTTCCTTATTAAATGGAAGGTAATGTGAAATTGGAGAAATCTCTTTTCTGTTCACAAATCAATCATGTAATCTTTTCCTTTTATTCTGAACCAATTAGTGTGAATTTAAACTGTTCAAATGGAATACGTATTTTCCCCCAGTAATTGTAGTGTCTTACTCATCTGAAAGATAATTCTTCGTATAATTATACTGTCAATGGAATTCTGGTGAAGGATTAAAACTTTTACAATGGAGAATTTACAAGCTTCAGGAAAGAATTTCAAAACTAAACTGCTTTTTAAATAGCTAACTAAGTAAAATATTCTTCCGCACGAATGGATATTCTACAAAAGTTTTATTATATAAGACAAAATACATCAATTCTTATTTCAATGATGAGTAAACACAACATATAATTTCACAAAATACAAAAGAAAATTCACATTTTAAGTAAAAATCAAGAAGAAATGATAACATAATATAAAACTAAGTAAACTACTCAGATATGAAGAAAAAATGAATGCTATGCATTTTTTTGTTCATCTAACACCATATTCTACAAAAACTTTATAATTTTAAATTGTAATTGAACAAATCCTCTATTGCAATTTAATAAAAATTTTAATTTGACAAGTTTGATAATAAGATAATAGTTTTAAAATAAAATAATAGTTTTTAGTATTATGTTCTATCTCGAATTATTATTAACCTAATATTCAATGTAAACTCAGCCTACTACGTTAATGTGATTTGAGAACTAATAAATAAATGTTCAGTTGACAAATTTTTCTGTAAAATTATACTTTTTGGGGAAAATAATAACAAAATAATATATTTAAACATTATTATTATAAAATAAAATAAAATGTCATAAAACCTCGAATATTATGTTTTTAATATTCCATTTTTTTTAAAGTTAGATGAAAAAATTGAATATTGCAAATAATTTAAAAATTTATGTCACGTAAAAGATTTGGAAAAATTCTAATATTTTTTTTAAATTGCTTAAAAATGTTTTCAAATAATTGTATATATATAATTCACCTCATTATTAATTACAATTAGTTTTTTTTTAAAAACTAAACAAAATTAAAATACTGAAAAGCTATAAATATACACATGCATTAAAAATACCTAATACACTAAACGTATGCAATCAAAAACCATCAAAGTAATAATATGAAAAATTTGTTGTAAAGATAGTATTTTCTAAAAGATATATAAATTGAATTGGAGTTTTTACCACTCACAAAAAATTACTACATAATTTATTTTAAAATACATAGTTCAGTATTTTCCACCAAGAAACATGAAATGAAAAATGTATGATATTCAAGATATACGATTTAAGTTGAAAAGATGTAAAAAATATTTCATTTTTATGAAAGAAAAGAATATTTTAAGTATTTGAGTAGAGTAAATATTGTTTTTGTTTCAAGGTAAAACCTCAGTAAAAATGTATAATGGCATTAAGAGTCAAATAACAAAAATTATTTTTCGTCGATGAAGAAATTGAGAAAATATCGTTTAAATAATAAACTATGTTTGCATACCAACAATGAAAGTTTAATGAGGATTTAAGAACAAATGTAAAACTGAGTCTTTGACAAATAAGCATAGTGAATAAAAAATAACTTCAGACATATGTGTATAAAAGTGAACCAATTCTTCATAAAAGCAGACACATAATAAGGTGAAATTCTTCAAGTTGTTTCATCCATTATGAGTATTGTTTAGAATCCTCTCTCAGAATGCAGAATAGGCAGCCAGTGAAAATTAGACACAGAATCTGAAAAATAAACAGTATAATATTTTTATAATTACGTTTTTTAGATCTAAGTACATGAAAATTAAAATAATTGCTAGGAAACCCCAAATTTAAATCCAATGGATTTAAACAAATCCATTTTCTTAAATAGGTTTAATTCATATATTTGACCAATTCTAGACAAAAATTTTCAATTAATTTAAAGTGAAATTTTCGTTAAAAAGGAAAACGGTGATAATATTATTAAAATTTTAATCTACTCCATAGCAGGCTGGATAGCAGGCTATGGGTTTAATAAATGGAGTAAAGACAGTTGAATTTGATAGATGGAGTAAAGACAGTTGAATTTGATAGATGGAGTAAAGAAGGATGGATTTGGTAAATGGAGTAAAGGATGGATTTGATAGATGGAACAAAGGATGGATTTGGTAGAGGGAATAAAGGAGTATGGATTTGATAGATGGAGTAAATAAAGATGGATTTTGTAGATGGAGTAAAGGAGGATGTATTTGATAGACGGAGTAAAGGATGGATTTGGTAAATGGAGTAAAGAAAGATGGATTTTGTATATGGAGTAAAGGAGGATGAATTTGATAGACGGAGTAAAGGATGGATTTGGTAGATGGAGCACAAAAATTCTTCAAGTAAAAGACTTCGTTCATCGCAATTTAAGACAAGGAGAACAGTTACTCTAATTCTGAAAAACAGTGTAGTGAAAAGATTAAATCAGAAGCAAAATGTCTATTTCGTTTAGATTTGAATCTTAGTTCTTTAACATAGTGTTGTTCTTATTACAATATCACGATCTTTTCGAATAACTAAATTTTAAAATTCTATAGAATAAGAATATTAACGATACAATTCCACAAGAAATATGCATAATAAGAAATTTTTATTTTATTAGAAACTCCTTGTTACATTAAACAGAATGAAAATATTAAATATTGAATAAGAATTTCTTTTAATATTTATTAAATGCATTTCTATGTATCTTATGACTAAAAATAAAAATTAATGTGAGAAAAACCTAAAATTTTACCTGGATTAAGACCAATCCTAAGGCAACACCTCCAATTGCACCAGCCTTTTGCTCCAGGTATCTACGTATATTTTCTCCACAGCCCTTAATATAAAACAAATAATACATGTTATTATTTTTATGCTTAATTTCGAAAAAAAGCCAACAACTTTAAAGTAGCATTAGAAATTTTGTTCTTTTCTAGAACACATAATTGTAATTGTTTAATTTTTAAATTAAGCAATAATTTAAACTCCATTAGTTCTAGTGGTAAATTTACTTAGTAAAACCTATGATATGAGCTCACTTATTTCTGACTAGCTAATGCATCTTTGCACGCCTGCAAGCCCAAACTTGTCTATGCACATTATGAGTTGAATTACCCATAGGATCTGAGCTCTTTTATGTGTTTTAGAGAGCGACCTCTAGTTTTTCGAACTGAGCTTGTTTGATTGGCAATGGGTTAAAATATTTACAAGAGAGATTTATTTCTTCTTATTAATTTTTTTAATAGCGTTAAATGATTCTGTACAATACATCGTCTCTCTTATGCTAAAGACATGAAAGCGCAACTTTAAAAAATTTGGTAAATGTTGTTTAAATGTTTACTGTACTTTATGTCGTTAGGTTTCACATTCATCTAATGCGTATGGCAAGAACCAGACATTTCAAGAGGAAGTACGTGAGAATTCACGTTTCTGTTTAAAAGAGGGCTATATGCACCAAAAAATAAATAAATAAAAATAACTTCTGTGATCATTTGATTAATATTTTTGTTGCAATAATTAAATTACTTAATGGACTTGCTTTTATTTTCCATGTAGTTTATTCATTTTTTTCAAAGTGATGTGTAAATAATTAAGTAATTCAAATAAACTTAATGAGTGAAAAAAATTAAATAACAATCGCTTTTAACGTTCTAAGAACAAATAAATATTTTTAAATCAACCTCAAAATGAAATGCACTTTGGAATATTTTATTTAGGTAACATGCTAATCAGACTCATTTTAATATTACTTACGTGGATATATACATTATTTGTCCGATCACTACTGCAGGATTGAGGAATATCATCTAAATGATAATCATGGAAATCATAGCCACCACAGCATTCCAACTGTAATATACAAAGTTGCAGTAAATAAAAATTCGTTTACTAGAGAATAAACAGTTTTAAAAAAAAACGTAAAATGTTTTTAAATAAATGATTCTTAATTTTCGAAATAACTAATATTTAATAATAGTAATAAATACATATTGAAAGTCAAATTATAATTTATTTGCTGAAAAATAATAGGATATATTAACTCATTTATTTCTAATGTACGTAAGATACATAAATCCCCCAAATATATATTTTTCAAATATATCCCAACAAAGATACATAATCCCATTAATATATCCTTTGCTTAGTAATACCAAAATTAACCTTAAGATGTTGATGCGAGTTTAAGTGCTTAACAAATTTAAGTACTTAGAAAATAATTATTAAGTGTTATGCAAATTAATTAAAAGTGAATTTGGAAGCAAAAATTTAATTTTTTTTTATTTTATTATAAGCAATCATTTTTTTTTTTTCAGTTTAAATTATCCTTCAAAAGAATGAATGTTTATTTAAAATAATCTGATACCAAAGCGAAAGAAAGGAGAAATAATAATCTTTACAATTGACATTTCCCTGTTAATTTATCGTCCAAATCGGAAATTAATTTAAAGCAACTATCGCCATCTATTTATATTTGTTGTAACTAAAATTATCGACATAAAATATCTACTTGAATTAATATATTATTGGATAAAAAGAAATCTGTTTATTTACGTGCAACTGTAGAAGTTCAGTGAATCTCAGGGCATCCATATCTTCATGCTGACTTTTGTCGATTGCATCTTTTATGGAGTCAGTCAAAAATTGCTGAAACTGAAATGAGATGTTTAATCATAAAAATGTTCTGAAATTTTTTTTAAAATTACGTCTCAAAAAAATTATGGCTTTAAAAAATTAAACTGATGACTAAGATACAAGTAGAAATTAAACAAGAAATTACTATTAAAGAATTAATTAAAAAACAAACATTTTGCTAATTTACTGAATAAAAAAGGAACATTTTGTGGCAAAAAAAATTGACAGGAATTTAATATATGAATTGATTTCAAAAATATTATTGAAAATAACATGCCATGAAATAAGATAAAAATATGATATAATTATAAAAGATATATAAACAGCTATCCTTTATAATGACACCAGGTTTTATTATAATTAAACTAAATTAATTAATGGTAATTTTTTATTTTTAAAGGAAGAATGTTCTATATAAGTTGAAATGAATTATTTTTTAAAAAAAATTTAAGCTATAACAAATTATAACATGGTTGTTATTTAGTAGTTATATTTCAGACAAATGTATAATAATCTATTATATTAAAATAGTTATAAGCTTTTATAGTATTTTTGCTACAGCCTTTGTTTAACCTCTGTGAAATATTTGCTTATTCAACTATAAAATAATTTTTTTCTAAATAATTAAGGAAATAGATGCACCTTATGATAATAATTAGAATTTTAAAAATGTATTTCCTTTTACGTTTCTCATATAAAAGGGTGTACAACGTTTATTGGATATCTTATTTAAGGTTCTTTTATTTTCTAAATACGAAATTCACATTATACAAATAAAAATAATGCATTAAAAAATTGTATTTAATGTTGTCATTTCTAATTTATTTACAAAATATAACAATACAAACTTTCTATGTGCAAAAAGTGAGAAACATATTTCTAAATGTGTTTCGAAATTCACATATGTTAGCAAATGAATTTTCAAAAGGCTTTGCAAAACTAGAAATTTCATTTATTTTATTATAATTGTTTACATACGTTATTTTAATTAGCGTAATACAAAAATTTATTAGATTGCAAGCAAAACAATAAAAATATGATTTAGAAACATTACTTACTCTATCTCCATCAGCATGTTTCCAAACAAGGCCAGCTGATGATAATTCCAACAGCACAATAATTAGCAGAATGACAAAGTACTAGAATTGTAAGAATTGATGTTTAGATCATTTTAAACAGTTTTATTTTATTTTACTAAAATTTAAATGAATATACGTCGTGTGAAATTATAATCTTTTTTATGAAAGAGAATATATATATCGTAATAAAATTTTTAAAGTGAGATAAGAGCTTAAAGAATTTTTCAAAAATTATTTCTTTCGTCAGTTGCAAATATGCAGTCAGTCGAAAATAGTTACAAACATGAATGCCACAATAACTAAATGATGGAATTTTTAAAAAATATTTTTTTGCGGTTTTTTCTTAAATTAGAATATTATTCATGAATTATGAATCTCAAAGATAGAATTAGAAAAAAAAACTAATTTTAACCCTTCATTTAAAAATTTGGCATAATGTAAATTATGAATTATGAACATGAATTATTTAAAGTAAGTAATATAAGATCCGATATCTCTAAAATAACGGAAGCCATTATTTATCAGGAGATATTAAATATTTTCTAATGAAGTGATATTGCAGCCTTGACAAATAACATTAATCATTGTGAGTTTTTGAGGATTATTTTTGCCTAAAACATAGAATGAAATTCGTCTAGACACTGTAATTTTATGAATTTTTTAGAATTTCCCTGTTTTGAAATCAGTTTTGAAAAAAAAAACGTGAGTTTTGTACTATATTTCTATATAATTGTTTCACTTTGAAATCAGATCCCACTCCCAGTCTGAGCATGAAAAGTTTAATTCCGTTTCTATCGATTTTCAGCTTAAAATAACTTACTTTTATAGGTCTAAAATTATTATAGAGATACGCACGATTATGTTTTGGTAAAGGAAGAGAAACTGGGTAAATTGAAGAATACTTTTATATACCTTTCTTTGTCCTTCAAGCCAATACTGACCAACTCCCTGACACTACAGTCTATATTGAACCAAGACCGCCTGTTTAATGACAGATTCCGAAACAGGAGATGTTTTTTTTTGTTTTTGCGAGATTGAGTTGTCAACCCTGCGCCCTACAATCATATTAGACCAAGTGACATGGTGTAAAGTGGATTCCGAACCACTACAAGCATCCATAGCATCGCCGGGCTTGAATCCTAATCCTGTTGCATCAATCGCCAGAGAGCTAGTCATTTGGCCATCAGGCTTCTTCCAGACCGTCCATTAAAGCAAAAATAAGAAATATTTTTATATTCGCACGTCATTGGAAAAATACATTTCAAAAGAACTTAATATATTGTTTTTAGCTCGAATTTTGGTCTCTTTCAAATATACTTTCTAGAATAATGTTATGAAATTTTCAAGAACTCAAATCTACATGAATTTAAACTTATTATAACGACAATTACTTTGTTCATTTATTTGACTGCTTACTGTGTGGTAATCTAGTAAATGAAAATCTATGCTCACTACATGCAATCCTTAAAGATTTATAATATTGCTTTATTCGTTTGCAACTTATATTGAAAGATGAAGTAAGAAAAGGAAGAAAAGTAAAACTCTTATATATCTGAAGTTCTTACCGTAAAAAGCATGCAAGGGCTGTCCAAAGCTGCTCCGCAACATCCAAAGAAACCTATAATAAGTATAATAACTCCTAATGTTATTACAACGTAACAGGCTTGATAATATTGCGGAATATCCAGGCCTCGATGGTATTCCCAGAAATCGGAATCACTCCTTATCCATATTCCAAGACCAAGAATTGCTCCTCCCATCACCTATACCAAAAAATATAAATATAAGAATGACATAGAAAAACTCGATTTAAATTAATAATACTAAAAAAATATTAAAAAAAACAATATCTGTACAAAATATGTTATTACAACGTAACATGCTTGATAATATTGTGAAATATCCAGTCCTTGATGGTATTTCCTGATATCAGAATCGCTCCTTATCCATGTTCCAAGATCAATAATTGATTCAAGTTTACAATATTAAAAATTAAAATTATTTGACTGCGAATTTGCAATTAATCCTTCACATTAAAAATCAATTTTTGTGATTGGCATTCTAAATGTTTTCTCGTGAATTAGCAAAGATTTTATAAATTTTTATATTGGTGTCCACATATATGTGTGCCAAACCTCATAAAATAAATCTAACTTTTTTAGTTTTCTTTAGAATCTGCATAGTATATTTCTAATCTACAAAATTCATCATAACTCAAGTTTCCAATTTACTTTGAACTTCTACTTCTATAGTTTAAACGTATTAAATTTTTCTAGATACCTTAATAAAATATATGCTCTGTAGAATCATTTTAAACTGTTCTGATAATAATTTCTTCATTTATTTTCTAACATGAATTTTTTTTTCAGAAGATAAAGTTCTATTATCAAGTACGATGCTCATTAAATCTTTATCATCAAAGTTTTATACCTGTATGATGCATAATTATTACTATTTAACAGGGATTTTGTCTTCTAATATTTTAATATTTGAAAAATATAACTTATTATAACATTTAACATTATTATAACATTTACTTTCCAATTCTGAAAATATACCAGAAAGTTTGAATACCAATTACCATTACCTCTCAGAAGGAAATATTTTTAAAAAGTTTGTATTTTTTTCAAAACTTTCTCTATAAATGTTTAAACAATTTTTGCAAAATAATATAAAATAATAAAAAAAATATTTGCAAAAATAAAACTTAGCATTTACTTTCCGATTCTGAAATTATACGAGAAAATTTGAATATAAATTACCATTACATCTCAGAAAAAAGTATTTGAAAAAATTTCGTATTTTTTCAAAATTTTCTCTATAAATGTTTAAAAATGTAGCAAACTATTCAATGGTTAAAAATTTTAAAAATAGCTTTCACTTTATAATATATAGCGTATATTTCGAGAATTATATTATCGCGATTATATATCTCAAAAGTCTTAATGTAAAAGTTACTTGTTCTCATAAAAATACACAATTAATTCTATTCAGAAATGTCTGAATTCTGATTGATTCAAATATATAACCATTATTATTGAGGGTATTTGTATTTCCTTTTCTTTCGAGTTATAAGAATAATCATTGAGGAATTTTATGTTATTGGATATACTATTAAAAATATTTAAGGAGCATAATATTCATTTACCTATATTATGCTCTTTTATTTTCGCATGGAAAAATAATTTTCGTAATATTCAATCGAAGGCCGGAATTTCATTAAAGATTGAGAATAATAAATTAGAAGAATTAAAAATTGATTTTTTTTCCATTTAATTGACTTATTTTTCTATATATTTAAGAGTTTTGACAAGCTATAACACTTCGTTGATGATAACATTTAGTAAATAACTAAATTGATAATATGATTAGTTTATAAAAGCATTAAAGGATGAAGAAAAAGTTCGTATTTATGTCTAAATGAAAAACTTGTATTCTATGCTTTTTAAGCGATAAATCTTTCCAAACTATTATATGTCTTATATTTGATCTTTTTGAACATGATCTTAAATCCACTCAAAATACTGTTATTTGAACAGCTTTTAAATGAGCTTTCAAACGTGAAAATTTTCAAGTTCCTTTGAATTTTCTTCTCAAAAGAAATATTAGTCTGGAAATGTATAATTACTGAAGCTATATTACCAGAAACTTGTTTCGTAATTTGATAGATATACGCTACTAATTCAAAATTTATACAGTTTAAACAACGTCTGATGTTCCTAAATTCATATGTAGAAATTTTATTAATTTATAATTTTCAATAGTATAATTAAATGCAAAATAAATTATGAATATTTGTTTTTTTTAAATAAGAAGCACTAAATTAAACATATTCGGCCGTTGTGAACTTCATATTTGTTGAACGTATCCAGACTTCTGCACCATGATGATTTATAATCATGTGCAATATTTATTCGAAGGGTCCAGATCCAGCATTTTTTATATTTAAGGATTCATATTAAGGAAATTATTTTAATAAATTACTTATTTCTTTGAAATACTTAAAAAATCAGTAAATGTGGTTGATTTTACGGCAACCAAATCTACTCCAAGCCATACCTTATATTTAAGAAATGAACATAGCTGGCAGCAATGAAAAAATTCTAATAGTGTCGAAGGTAATTCAAACAGTTTTTTTTTATGTGTGAAAAATATCTCTTACTTTTTGTTGATCTGTCCATCCTAAATTAAACTTGTAGTTTATTTTGGATTATTAGTACCATTTGATAGTTAGCATATTATTATAATTTTACATGCAACAATTCCTTATTTAGTTCTTGAAAATATTCTACATTCTTCGTAAATTTTGAATGATTTTTTTGTTGTTTATTTTTGGTTTATAACGACTTCCTTTGAAAATTTGAATTCTCTATTTTATAAATACAGCAATCATATATTTTTTTAATTTAACTGTGCATTTGAAGTGATTTCTATACACTTCGATAGTGGACATTTCGACTTATCACGTTTTATCCTTAAAATGCCGGAAATCGATAAAAAAATATTTGTATTTTTTAATATTTTTTCTAAAAGAAAACTTAAAGCTCAAGTTTTAGTATTAACTCACATATGGGTGGCATTTTATTAAAATGAATTTTGAACATTTCACTAATTATCTGTTTATTAATAAAGCTACTAATAAATATATATCTAACATTTATGCAATCCGTTACTAAAATATCAATAATTTTCCATGGATAAAAACATAATAATTCATTCACATGAAACATTTTTGCAAAATTTGTAATATTTGGCTATTATTTATTAGCTGCAATTTCAAATTGCAACAATAAATTAAATTTATTAAAGAACTGATTACTAAATTTTTAATTACAAAAAATTTTCCTAATACATGAAATAATTATACTTAGCAATGAACTTCCTTAAATCTGCTTTGAATTCTTTATTGAAAACAAGTGTTTCACATAAATTAACTGAGTATAATTTCATTTGATTTCCTTTTGTTTTATTGAAAATAATATATTTGGTTACTTGGAGTAATTGTAACTTATAAAATGATTTAACTTATTGCATACTGCACCTTATATGTTTTAACCATAAATTTTGTAATTTTTCTCAATATTCAATAAAGTGTTGTAATTTATTATCTATAATTTTCTTTTAAAAGTTAATTTATAGTTATTTTTAATGTTTATCTTAATGAAGGTTCATTTAACTTTTCATCGTGTGAACCGCGACTTTAAAAGTGATATCATAAAATTTAATGAAAATGTTAATTTTTTTTATTTCATATAATTTAGAAATAGTCAAACATACTAGTGTTTCAATTAATGAGCGTAAAATTTCAATTATATTTGCTTAAAATATCTGCTTAAAAATGATATCTGCTTAATAAAAAAATTTTCAATTATATGTAGCTTAAAAGAACTAGACAAAAACAGTATAATCTAAGCATTATTTCAAACATTTCCACAACCCAATATGTTCTATGATGGATGGCCCTTTCCAATTTAAAAGTTGAGACGGTAAATACAATGGGAAAAAATTAAATTAAAAAAATTATTTCCAGTTATAGAATTACATGAATGTAATACGACATACGACACATTACAGATAACGTACTAGTAAATATAACTAACTTAAACTGATATCACACAACAGGTAGACAATACAAATAAAAACATTTGGTTAACATTGATTATAAACATGGTAATAAATGTTTTGAAAGACTTCAGTCTATGAAGTTCAAAATAACAAATATGTTATCGTTTAAAGCAAAAGAGTGGTAGTAGAAAATTCAGTTAACGTTTTAAGGATTATAATTTGCTAGTATGAGTAATGATTGCTTTTTTGCTATGAAAGTTTATTAAATTGAGGATTTTCCATCTCGTCCGTCGATTGTAAATTACATATCTGTACCATATTGTATAAGATATCTAGATGGAAATTTTTGGAGTCACATTTCTAATAGAGCACAAGTAGTAGATTACATAATGAATGAATAATAATTCTATAATGGTTTTCCAGTTTCTCTGTAGAAATAGAAATCATTTTCTAAGAGAAATTTTCGTTTTTCGAAGCGTTTGAGAGTTTTTGAGAGTTACTACCTATTAACATAATTTATCTTCTAGAAAGAATTTTTAAGAATTTCTCTTTTTATTGCTATAGTTAGAAACGAAATTTTTTAAGACATGGGAAGTGCAAATATAAGGATACAAAATGATCCATTAAATTATTGATGTCTATTTTCGAAACAGGCAAGTTTATGGATTAGTAGAATATAGCTGGATAAATGCCTTTGTAAATCAAGTTTTAAGTTTCACAAGAATTTTATATTGATTAGTTGGTATCATAGCGTTTTTTATTTTAGAAATTGTATAATTGCTTTTAAAAGAATGTTCATAAAACTTTTACAACTTATGTTTCGTAATTTTTAAAAGATATATAAAAACTACATACTGATGCTTTAAAGCTCTGTGGTACATTTCTTTTAAAACCCTAATATAAATATTTGATTTAAAAATTACACATATTTGTAAAATTATATAAAATTTTTTCTTTTCAAATTTTATAAATAATTTCTTACTTTAATTAACAAAATATAAGTACAGTTAATTCAATTTTATGATAAGTAATAACTAAATAATTATGATAACCCCCTAAAATGTTTTCCTTAAAAATAAAAAAGAACTTCAGCTTTAAATTCTAAAACAAATTCATGAAATTTTATTCTATTTAAATAAATAGTTTACTTATAACAGCATTTTGCATACAGCAGAGTAATTACTATCATAATATTCAATAAATCACAAATGATAAATAATATTAATAATAATAATTCATAAATAATATTATGAT
The DNA here is from genome assembly GCA_021605075.1 of Caerostris darwini. Classification (NCBI taxonomy): domain Eukaryota; kingdom Metazoa; phylum Arthropoda; class Arachnida; order Araneae; family Araneidae; genus Caerostris; species Caerostris darwini. Next base: position 1,172,711 of record BPLQ01004481.1, read on the forward strand.
AAATTAATATTAATTTATCATAATATTATCTAGTTGACATTATGAAAAATCTGAGTGAAAATTTAATATAATTTGATACGCATACTAGTGTAAATAAAAATTATTTTAATTAGTCGAAACGTATTTAATTAGTTATTTATAAATTAAGAATTAATTTAAATTTTAATGTTATACATGTGAAAATTGTACAGGGGATATTCTTCCTACGAATTATTAAGTTAATTGCATATTGCATTTGATAGTTATAGTACTAAATGGTACAGCATAAATACAGTTATGGTACTTCGAATGTCTGTTGGGAGTTTTCTGCGTGCTTTCAAATACTTTATACGAATACGAATAACATTTTTCTAAGTTTAAAGTAGGCTAAGTAGTAGACTTTCTGGTTGGTAATAATAAAATAATTTACTTTATACCAATCAAGTTGCATTGCTCCATAATATATATATATAGATATACATATGTATACAATACATACACACATATATATATATATATATATATATATATATATATATCGCGTGTGTTCATGTCTAAATATAATCAACAAAATAAAATATTGTCTGCTCCACGACAAAAGAAAAACCTTTTTCATCACTAATTGTGATATTAACAGACATATTTTATTTATATTATATTACCGTAATGGGTAGAACAATTTTTTTTATTCAAAATATAAGTGTTCACATAATATAAGTGTCAAGTTAGGACGAAAAATATCATTTTTCTATTGAAAAAGCTATAAATGACTAACTAATGTTGAATTCCGAAAATAATTGTATTCTATGTATGCATATTATTAAGTCCTTTCAAAACACTATGTATTATCAGAAAACTCCCTCTTAATTCATTAAAATATACTTTTACTCTAGATTATATTAAACTTTTATTTGATTATAGTCAAATTGTCTTTTTTGCATATATATGGCGTATCTGAAATGGTTTCAGATTTAAAATAATAAATATTACTACGTATTAAAGAAGAGAAATTAATCAGAGTTTATAATCAAAAAATTGATACATATTATTATTTTTAATCATCTAATTGAATTATAGAAATTTAATTTTCTGTAAGAAATATCTTGCAACCTGCTTTGCAACTAATTACTAGCAGGTTGCTCCCCACTATTTGAGAACCACTGCTTTAAATATGACGATCCTTTTGAAATTAGATTAATAATATTTAAATGATGTTTTATTTTTTTTTTTGGGGGAGAAGGGGAATCAAAAATTTAACAACCTAATTTTGTAACATTCATTTATACCATAACGACCCCCATACCCAGGAAACACCGTAAAAACCGTATTGTTTTCCTTACAGATGAATAGATCGCTTTCATTTTATCTCTGTGCTAAGATACTGATAAGAGTCGAATTCCTTCTCCTTGTTTGATTTGGCTGATAAGAATCGAGGTACTTGTTGCATGTGTTGAGATCATTGAAACTGAATGTTTCGTTACCTGTGATATGAATTTAAAATGTATTATCTTTGTTTTTCTTTCGGTGGTGTAGTTTTTACTTTTTAACGCAATGACAAAAAATGTGCGACTCTTAAAAAAAAATCCATAGTATCAACATATAGATGAGATTCTAATTTAACAGGAGATGTTGCTTTAAAAAGTTATGTAAGCTAATTAAAAAAGATAATTAAGCTGATTAAGTAAAAATTAATAATAACTTAAAGTTAAAATTATGTAAACTAATTAAGTTACTAAAATTATGCTATTAGGTTAACTATTATTAGAGAGTATTTAATTAGCTAGCTATTGCGTAAGCTACTAAAATTAATTATGCTAATTAAATTGAAATTATTATGTATTATAAAATGAATTTATAAATAATTTTAGTATACTATTAAAGTTTTAGTAGTATACGAAAACGTACTTAAGTAGTACGTAAAATGACTCATTTGATATTAATGTATGAGGTTTAATGATGTAAAACACTTTTAATTGTTTGAAAACTCAAATTTATATTTTTCAGAAAATTATTAAAAAACTTATTCTTAGAAAATTTTTAACTTTTCATGCACTTTTTAGGTTGTATTTTTTTTAGATATTTTAAGATTTTAATAAATATGATTCGTGATTACAGATTTAATCATTTTACATTGTTTCTCAATTAATATAGAAAAGATTAAAGAAAGTTTTCCAAAGAAGATTTAAAAGCATTTTGCATTATAGCAATTTAATTAAAGAAACATTAACATTTTCTTACACAATGAAACATATTTTTTATAACAATTATACCTTTTTTTAAAATTTTTTTCTTTATTTAATGATATAATTTCTTTATTTAATTATAAATTTCTATGAAAATTGCTTTATTGTACAAATAATTTGCTGGAATCTTTTTAATCTGAGAATGAATTTAAAAGCAAGATTTCATAGAATAAGTAAGAATGTTACACTAAATTGTGCAATATATGAGTTAAATATTCGGACACACATAAAATAAAAATAATTTTTTCTTAAAATTTAATAATTAAGTAGTTATTTCATGGAAATATAAGTTTTAGAAAAAAATAAATAAGTAAAACGAGCAAAATATTTAATTGTAGCTTGTTCTTTTACTTGGTATACAATCTTGATTAAAAATATTCAAATCGTTAAAATCTAGCAATAATTATAATAAAAAAATATCCATAGTTTAATACACATAAAAGCACATCTAATTTCATAATAATTATAACAGAATTCACATAATTTTAATGAAATATTTTATAAAAAGATTTTGAAACTTGGGTTTTCAGAGGGCGTACACGTGCTATGATAGTCTTAAAAATTAAAAATTAACTGCTTTTTTTTCTTGGAAATAAAAGTCATCTTAAAATGTATAAAGTTTAGAAATTTTTTACTTAAGATTAAACTTAATTTTTAATGAAAGTATAGGTGCAAAATAAAACAAATGCAGTACATAAACTTGTGAAAAGGTACACCACTAACAAGGATTCACTTCAAATGTGTATTTGTTACATTGATTTCTGCATGTTACTCTTACCATACGAGATTTAAATGTAAATTCTTTACAACTCGCCTCTATAAAAATAACAACTCTTATTAACACATACATAAATAAACCTCCACATTTCAAGGTTTTTCAAATATCTGTAGATTTACAGAATTGAAAATTTCAGATAAATAACTCATGTAATTTCATGTAACTTTTGGAGGTTTAAAAAATGTTGCATTAGTAACATTTCTATAAAAAACTATTTGAATGTTCTGTCATTTAATAATATAAATAATTACTATGCAAATAAAAAAGGGGCTTTTATTAAATAACTCTTATAATGATTAATAAAGTTGTGGCCTATATTGAGCACTTTTATTAAAAGAAATAAAAATTTAAATCAATGAATTTTGTATTACTGAGAAATTTTTTTAACTTAACACATCTACAGATTACTAGCAAAAATTAATTTTTAATGTAAGCTATTTTTCGATTATTATATTGTGAAACGTATTCGGCAAATTATTAATATTTATTTATTTATTTCGATATAAGTTGTTTATTTTTTTTTACTGTATGTTCTATCAGTTATTAATCTGTATTTTGATTTACCTATTGTTTGGTCAGTAGAGTTATAAAATTAGTTTTTGACGCTAAGTTAATTTTTCTGTCTATTAGTAAAAATAAATCCGAAATAATTATTACAGCCTTCAACACTCAAGAGCTGTGAATGATTAATATTCTGAACAGTTTTACTGACATCGTACTAACTGCTGAATTAAGATAGCTTTATCTCATTTCCAAAATTTATGTCCTTAGGGCTTAGGGAACGATTTATAATTAGTTATTATCATTATCCTTTCCCACAAAGGTAGAATAATATTGATACAACTAATTAATAGAAATATTGAATATGATACTAAAATAACTGTTGTAGATTTACTAGATCACATTGAAAATTTGTTAAAAATATTTGTGATTTTTGTAAAAGACTGTTCACCATCATTTGATGACTTCAATTTTTAGTTATCATTAAATTATAACAGAGTAATGATTTTAGAAAAAAAATTATAACTGAGTAATGGTTTTAGAAAAAAAATTTATAATTGAGTAATGGTTTTAGAAAAAAAACCCACCAGATTAACGGTTTTAGAAAAAATAATGTCAGTCGCTACAGTTTGAATAAAAATAGTTGAGGCTTAGATAAGTTCTTTAAACTCAAGTTCAAAATAACTCATAAAGGTGATCAAAGATTGGTTTTAATAATTGGCATATGGCACTACGTCAGTATCGTTTTCGTGGTCTCTGTCATTCAAATTCAAGCAAGATGATAAGGTTATAAGGTTCTCATATGATTAACATGACAGGATATAAGGTTCTCATATGATTAACATGACAGGATATAAGGTTCTCATATGATTAACATGACAGGATTAACATAAGGATATAAGGTTCTCATATGATTAACATGACAGGATATAAGGTTCTCATATGATTAATATGACAGGATATAAGGTTCTCATATGATTAATATGACAGGATATAAGGTTCTCATATGATTAATATGACAGGATATAAGGTTCTCATATGATTAATATGACAGGATATAAGGTTCTCATATGATTAATATGACAGGATATAAAAGGTTCTCATATGATTAATATGACAGGATATAAGGTTCTCATATGATTAATATGACAGGATATAAGGTTCTCATATGATTAACATGACAGGATATAAGGTTCTCATATGATTAATATGACAGGATATAAGGTTCTCATATGATTAATATGACAGGATATAAGGTTCTCATATGATTAACATGACAGGATATAAGGTTCTCATATGATTAACATGACAGGATATAAGGTTCTCATATGATTAATATGACAGGATATAAGGTTCTCATATGATTAATATGACAGGATATAAGGTTCTCATTATATGATTAATATGACAGGATATAATATGACAGGTTCTCATATGATTAATATGACAGGATATAAGGTTCTCATATGATTAATATGACAGGATATAAGGTTTTCATATGATTAATACACTAAACAGCTTATAAGAATTTTTCAATACAATTTTACGCAGTCTTGATAATTTATGTGTTGACCTATTGATTTTTAACTAAAAAATATGTTTCATACTAGTTTAACTATTTAACAAAAATGTGTTTTTAAATTTTTTCTAAATAGTTAACAGTTTGATAATGTAAATAATTTTTTACACATTAGAAGCTGCAACTCTAGAAAAATTATTTTTTTTAAAAAAGTCGATTATATGTTCATATATGTTTATAAATATTAATTACCAATATTGTAAAGGAAAAGTATTCAATGTAGAAGTTCATAAAAGTTTCTTTACTAAGAATATAAGGTGATAGTTACTTTTATTAATTTTTTTCTTTTTTATAGAATTATATAAATAAGTTTCTTAATTTGTCTAATAAATGAATTTTAAGAGAATGTTTAAAATGAATTTAATAAAAGAATTTAAAGAAATTCTTTATCAAGTAATTTTTAAATAATATCCAAATATCTTTTCCTTAAATATTTGAGCTTACTTTCCACAAAATTTTGTTTCGTACTCATAAATATGCATAGCACCAAAATTAATTTTCTGAACTTCGCATTTAAAGAACTCAAATTATGAATGATTTAGTAGTGTGATATTATACTCATTTATACACAGTATTATACTCAAAAAGGCAATCAATAGTCTACATCAAACAAAGCAAAATTTTACACTTTGCACTATGACTGGATAATGAATTTTTGAATAAAAATTCTTTTTAAAAGGATCAATAAGTGTTAAGTAAAATTATCCTTTCTTACTGCTTAATTTATTCTCTTTGAAATTTTAACTTTATATAAACTCTATGTAAATCAAAAAGTAAAAAAAAAAAAATGTTCTAAATTTGGTATTTTTTGTGTTTATTTAAAGAGTGGATTATTCTACCTTTATTTAACCATAATCAGATTTGGCTATACAGAGGCAAATAAAAGGGAAAATTAATGAAACCCTCACCAATGAAAAAAATAATGTTCGAGAGAATAATAATTGAATTAATGTGTTCAATTATTATTCTCTCGAACATTAATAATTGAATTATACGCGAAATAACCACTACAATTCATAAACAACCAAGCTTTAAATAAATGCAAGAATATTAAATCATAATCACGTATGATAAATTCATATCATACAATCTTATATTACCCAAATACAGGATATATGGGTCTCAAAAATAAGTGACTAGGATTTTATATATCTTATGCATAGGATAGGTAATATTTACAATAATCAAATAGAATACTATTGCTATTAATGATTGTAAGACATTTGCCACTAAATAGATTTGATGGATAAATTTTTCATTGAATGATATTCTTTTATACATTTGCTTTAATTTTTACATGAGTTTCCTATATTTTTGGGAAGGTATTGAATAAGAATATTTAAAGGGTTTTAAATTATATTTTGATTCTAACTAACTCCCTGACACTATAGCCCATGGTGGGCCAAGTTCGTCTGCTAACTGTCAGATTTCGAGACAGGAGATGGTTTCATTTTACAATATAGGCTTGTCAACCCGAAGCCCAACGCTCTATAATCATATTAGACTGGGATCTATGGTTTAAAGGGGATTCCGAACCAATACAAGCGTCTATGGCACCTCCGAAACCTATGGCACCGAGCGGCAGAGCGCTAGTCGCTTGGCCATAAAGCCACATACTTTGATTCTACAAGATATAGCTCTGGACTTTGGTACTACAGACTTCAGGTTCGAATCCTGGCGGTGGCACGGATGTTTGTTAGTGGCTTGGAATCCACGTTAAACTGTTGGTCTAATTAGCTTAAAGTGTGAGAGCGACGTGCAGAGCGAAAAACTAAACCAAACCAATCTAAAAGATATAAATCTTATAATAAATATATAAAATTAATACATTACAGAATAAGTAATGTGATACATACAAGTGATATGATGATAAGTTATGTAGGCTATGGCCTACAATTCATAAAGCTCTTGAGTATTAAATGATAATCATATATATTAGGATGACATTTATTTATAAAATACACATATGAAATTATTCTATTCCGAATTTCAGGTCTTGTAAAATCGTACAAAAATTATATTTAGAAATTTAACAATGTGGTCTTTTGATTGAAATGAAATCAGTATTTAAAATTATCCTTGTAAAAAGAAAAATTAGAAAATTTTTTAAACATAATTTATGTAAAAGTCTCCTTATCTGATGGATTATCAAACTGTCCAAGTTTCATAGAAGTGAAATGAAATACCTTTGATTATTCTTTAAAAAACTAAATGTATTCCATATGTGTCTCTGTATTAGTGTTTAGCGTGATTATAATTACCAAAATAAGGAAAAGTTTGTCTCTTTTCATTATTTTCAGTTCAGTTTCGCTATTAAGACTTTTTTAATAGTACTCGAATAAAAAGGGGAATTATCATAGTATGAAAATTTGTATTTACAAGACGAGATAAAGGCAAATTACTTCTTTCAAATTAATGGTTATTGTAGAAAATTAAAAATGTGTCTATTTATATAAATAGAAAATCACAAGCAAATTTTTAATATAAGTCTTATGAATTTTTAACAACTAATTAAAATTTTAAAATAATTAATTAAAATCTTCATTCTTGATGATGATCATTCATACATGATTAATAATTTATTAAGCTATACATAAAATATTCTTTAAGATAAGAAAGGTCACTAAACAAAGAACATAAAAGTGTTTTAAACAGTTAAAATGTTTCATGTTTTAAGAGTATTTTACCGTTATTTCATGTTAATAAATTATTTTCTCTATTTAGAATATGCATATTTATGCATAATTAAATATTTTTAATACACGATCAAATTAAAACTTGAAATTTTATAAAATGGAAAATTAATTTCCTTTTGAAATGCAGATTTATTTTTAAAATAAGGTAATTTAATTATATGAAGAAATTTTGATAAAAAACGAATATTTAAATCTCGGCTTATTTAAGTAAAGTATTAAGTAGCATGGGACTTTCTTCTTTTTTAAATTAAATATCATTACAATAACTATTCTTAACGTATCCTCGATATAAATTATATTGCAGATATTTAATTTTTTTTAAATGTTTAGAATATTATTTTTTATAACATTATTAAAAAACGAATTATTGATAGCTAATTTCAGAAAAATTTTTTAACGTTATATTTTATAATGAAATTTTGAATGTAAGGCATAACGGAAATTTTTCAAATTAATAAGTTATGCCCTAAAGGATATTTTTATTTCTCAAATATAAAATTGATTCAGTAATTTAGGAAATTGAAGAAACAAATTCTTCTTCAGATTTAATTCTGGAAAGAAATCCTGAATGTACAAAATAACGGAAATTTTCCGAAATGAAACTCTTTTAAGAAAACAAATGATATTTTCATTCATATAAAATTTTCAATCTGTATAAATACGCAAAATATTTAAATAAAAAAATCTTTAAGCTAAAGAATCACTTCGATTGAATTATTGTAAGATTGTCTTTCACATATCGCACACCTTAGTTGTTCAACATGGCTTCTCACGCTCTCTCATTCCTCCATATCAGTTTCCACCACACAGGTAAACTAAATAAAAAATGACAGTCAGCAAAACTTACCCAAATCACGAAATTTATGGTGAAAATTATGTATTTCATCCATGCTGTAGCTGGATCAACGTGAGGTGCCATTTTGTCTTATGGCAAAATCACTCCAAAACGCCCAAAATAAAAAAAATCCAAGTTCCACACCCAAACAACACTAATTTAAAAATAACGAAAGCAGGTTCAGAATGTATCCTCCACGCACTTTTCCACGCATTACGAATATTAGATTGCTCACAGCAAACCTGAGCCTTATCAAAAAGTAAGCTCAAAGTTCATCTCTTGTAAAGAAAAAAATGTCATATCTGAAAACTCCTAAGCAACGCTGATAATATTGCATCAAGGAACGGACACTCTGATTATGATTTGACTTTAAAATATGTCTAACTTCTTAGAGGAGATACGGTATTTTGGTGATAGGCCCTTCTTGCGATAAATGTATTCGAACGATTGAAATCATATATTTGGTCACTAGGCTAGAATATCCGGAAGATGCTGATAAAATTTCCTTCAGTTGCGCTTGTTGTAAATGAAGTATGACATAAAATGATATATGCTAGGTGTTGCATTGGAAACTAATTTCAATATTCAGATAGTTTATCAATGCGAAACAATTTGAGAGTGGTTTGTATCACACTGTGATGATCTTAAGGGAATATCTAACAATAAAGAATGTTTATAATTAACAATAAAAAATCTTTTAAAACAGAAATGTGTGCTAATTGTTTAATGGAACTTCACGTTAAGGTTTACGTTATTTTAGGTATTTGTTAATATAATTATAGATGGTTCATTTTCAGTAGTTCGATTTTAAAAAAACTCATATAAATAATATGTTATTTTTTAAAAGTATCTAATACTCTTTTTAAAAAATATGTGTGACATCTGATGTGTTAAAAATGCCGGTTGAACTTATTTGTAAGTATTTTTTAAACAGTAAAATAAAATATCTTATTTATGCCAGCTTCAAATCAAATTAAATTTAACAAGATACTTTCATCCTTGTAAACAATTCTTAAGTTTTCTTTTTATAGTATTTTTATAAATTGTTTACCACAGATCTAGTTTAGTATATTTTAACAAATGCTTTCTGTTCTCGGAATGTTTACAAATTTCATTAAAAATTGTTTTCTATTTTTTCCCTGACTGATGCAAAAATATTAAATTAAATTCGTTGAATCAGGTAACTATATTTCAAATATTTAATTGTGATTTTCCTATAGTAATATTAATTTTTCATATTACTATCCTAAATTTATGATGGCAATAGAGAAAACTGTGATATTACTATTATGTAGTTATCATAGTAATATTAATATTTCAATACTAGATTGTAAAAAATTATATTGTCGATGTAGAACTTAATTACGACAGTTTTGGAGCGAAATTATGTCTTATTATAATTATAACATAATTATTATGAATAGCGTTTCGATTAAAGAAAGTTTCAAATATTATTCACGTATTGGCTGTGCAGTAATAAGTGGAATGTATAAAAATGAAACATGTTATTGGTAAATCCATGGCTATTATAATTTTTACCAAACATTTATTGATATGATATTCTTAAACACTGCGGATAATCTCGTTCTTGGGGAAAAGTAACCATAACTCGTGGCAATCAATTAAAATAAAAAACTGGCAAACAATTGTATAAGTACCATTTTTATTTTTAAATGAACTGCAATATTAACAGTTCAAGTCTGGTAATATATTCGTTTAGTAAATGTATAAATATGCACATTAGCATCATAAGTGTTTATAGAATACTAAAATCAACAAAAAGATTGAAACAGAACAGAACGCTGATCAGCAACGATTGAAAACAGCTGCTCACATAAAGCATCAGCAACCATCTGCCTTCTTTGATTTTAGCTGCCCTTTAAAAATGGAGGACTATGCAGAACGATAAAAACGATTTTTCGAAAAGAAATTATGCCACGCATTAGAATGCTTCTTTTAATTTTCAACAGATATTTTTCAAAATATTTCTATTTTGTGTCAATTTTTTTGACACCTTAAAATGTTTGTGCAAACATAAAAATATTATACACATCAAAGATTTTAACACTGAATGTTTTCTTTAAAATTTGCAAGTGTTCTTCCTAATTTTCATCTGAAGCAAAATTAGAACTAATATTTTGCATCACGCTTGTATTTTTAAATCTTTTGAATCAGGCATTTTTTGAAACAAAATAAATTACTGTTCGAAAATAAATAAAAAAAATGTTGGTTATTCCTTATTGACACATGTTGGTTACATGTGTCAATAAGGAATATTAAAATGGTTACTATATATTTTGAAATCTATATTCTATTAGAAATATTTTTAAAAACATCAATTTAATATTTTTCTAGTATTTCCATACAATTATTGACTGCTCATGGCTGCGAAACTTAAGTCGATAAATGTTTACTGGTAATAGGAATGAGAGTTCAAGATGGTAGTTTTCTAAATATCTTCAAGTGTTTTAGAAAATTAAAGAGAAGTTTAATAGAATGAAAATTATTATTAAATTAAAATTGTTGATATAGATGCAATCGAGTATCTCTTCCGTGGTTGATAGGTCAGCACAGAAATGATAAGTAAAAATATATAAAAGAAGATATAAATTTCTTTGCAAAAATAAGGATACGTTCCATAATGTTTGAAAAAAAAATTGAAATAATAAATCTAAAACTACATAAAAAGTTGTATAAAAATTTAGGAGAATAAGAATATTGTAATTTATGTTAAAAACTTTTTCTATATACTTTTATTATTATAATATTTTATGTATGCTTTCTAAAAAATACATCTAAAAGTGACCAGATTGTATATTGCTGTATGAGAAAATTTAGAAGAAGAATTTCTAAATTAATATTATTTATGAGAAAAATGTATTTATTGTAAAAACATGAAAAAACATGTTGTTATTTCACATTGAAGTTTATGACAGTGTTTCTTTAAATAACATTTTAAAATAATTTCTGAAAACTTTTAATGAAATTTTTAAAAAATGAACGCTTTTCTCTTACGAGTACTATTCAGGTTTACACGATAATGATAAAAAATAAAACAGAAAGCTGAGAAAAAAATTTTATTCACCAGCAAACTCTACAGTCTATAAGTACATCACACATATTTTGCTGCATACATATATGCTTGATTTACACTATACTATAACATGATAGCGCACATCTTTGACATTTTGCCATATTCATATACATTTATTTGCTAACACAAAAACAAGGTAGCGAACATCTTTTAACAATTTTAATAAATTATAAATAGTCACAATTGCTTACATCTTCCTTTAATGCTATCTTCTTATTCCATGAGTCACAACAGTTAAATGCAAAAGCATTAGCATTCGAATATCAGTAAAGCGTTAATTTTCTAAGTATTTACAAACAGTATATTGCAATCACATTTTAAAAATATACCTTCATATTAGAGGTATCAAAACACCATGAAAAAAGTTTTGCAACTGTACACACATTGTAAACTAAATTTCTGTGAGTAAGCACTATAGCGATTAAAAGCATAAAAATATCCATTCATACACACATATTGTTTTTGGTCTTCTTACCGTCTCAAACAATATCATTCATAACCTTTAAAAGCGAACAATTTATTTAGCGTTATGTGTAACAATATACAGAAATCACAGCAATTATTTTATATGCTTTAATCCGTAGTAAACTGTGCAAAATTCTCAAACGTTGACAACAAACAGTAGCGTAGCAGATTTTTTTACAAGTTTGCCACAAAAAGCAGCACTCTTAGTTCAAAATAATATCACATTTATTCAGCATTCTTGAAAGAGATTTATAGAATAGTTCAAAAATGACATTTTTATTTAACAATACACTGCTATATATTTTTAACAAATGTATTATTAAAATTAAGACAAAAATTAAAAAATGCTTATGCTACATGAACAAAATATGAACAATATATATAAATTTCAAAAATCACATTATTTTCAATGAGAATTTTTAATGGAAATAAATTGCTTCAGAAAATTTTTTAAAAAATAGAACATACAAGTGATGATGAAAATAATATATTTTATCTTTTTTTAATATACTATTAATTCACCACGGCAGTGAAATAGAGAATGTGTAGATCTTTTTTCTTCATGTTTAATAAATATTTTTTTTAATTCTTTGTGTATGACAATTTGAAATTAATTTTTAATACTCGCTATGTAAATAGATAAGTTGAGGTTAAAATATTTAAAAAATTTTATATAATAAAATTAAACAAATATTTTTAAATGAAACATTTACCCAAATATCGTATTTTAAAAATATTGATACCACATGATGTTACAAACAAACTCATGTGCCCATTAATTTCCGATAAATGTTTAATAAATTTTCTTAACGAAAAACAATTACCACTTGAGCTATTTTATAGTTGTGTTTCCTTTGATATAATTTACCTGATAGCAAGAAATAATTTGAATAGAAATTTTAAAAATCTCTTATTTATCGCTAAATGCACATTATAAAAATTTTCATTAATATTCTTTTAACAAATGACTCATATAAATAAAGAATTTAAACCATAAAATGCATTCCATAATCAAGATATTATGATTCAATCCTTAATCAGATTTTTTATTAGTACGAAATGTTTATAGCAAAAAATCAATATAAAAACTTCTTTTTTTACTTTTAAGTATAAACATATTCTTATATATTAAATGATCTACCCAACTTTGTTGCCTCTAGTGCAAAGCTTATATGAACCACCAGTAATAAAAGGGATAACATTTCATAAAATTTTTATATTACCCTGCATATAATCACTTATGACTAAGTCAAAATAAGAAAGCATACTAGCCTTCAAGATATAACAAAATATAACTTAAAAGAAAAAAATAATTATTTTTAATTCCATTATTAATATAATTACAAAAAAATAAATGATTTAGCAGTAAAATTCATTCAGAGTATCGACAATAATAACTTCTATTGAAATTATCATAATTAGTACAACTTAAAATAATTTATTTAATTCACTATATGTTTAATTATAGAAGGAGATAAAAAATTAAGGTAAATTAAGAGATACCATTCAATTTTATTATACTTTTGTTAATTTAAAATTTCATCAAACAGTCTGTTTTAATCAATTATTTTTTAAATAGCAATTTGTTAACTAGTATTTTTAACAATTTTTCTTTTAGCAATATTTAGTCATAGGAAATGTACAGCATATGAAAATGATCGCTACATAAACATTGATGAACAGGAAAAATCAAAAACACATATACATATATTCTAGGACATTAGAATACTATATAAATATCACATCTAACTCAGCAATATATGAATATTGAAATGAAACAAAGTGTTAATTTACTTTCATCCAAATTTGAAATAGCACATTAATAAAGCGTATTCAAGATGCTTAATATATCCGATAAATACTGACTTGGTATAAAAAAACAAAAATGCATTTCCTATGTTTCAATTTTATCAAAGTTTGTTACTGTACAACAACTGTATTATTTAGCTGAAATTAAAAACTCCAGTCATTTAATTGCAGTGTCAGTATATTTAGAGAATTTTAATAAAATGTGCAGTTGCTGAAAAAAAAATTTGAACATGGATAAAATTGTTAAATAAATATTAATCGATTGAAGCACATCAATTACAAAAGAGTAATATTTCAATTTCGAAAAAACAAAAATACCAGTTTTTTAGCATTAGAAATGTTTCTCTGGTCTTTAGGCAGTTAAGTTACAATTAGATTTTTCTTTGACAAACATCAATACACATATAGTTCTTTGTTTGCAAGAGACGAAGAACAACACTTCGACACAAATATCAGTTCATTTGCTAAGATATTATGCCACCGTATTGTAAAAAAGGTACCTAAACTTTTTATTATTTTTTCATTTTATTATAAAATATTTCGTCCCTTCTCAGAAATTTTACATTTTCTTTACAGAAAATGTTGTCGAAAGACTCAGTAAATCTTGTAAATCTAATATTTCCACGTTTGATGTTTCTTCCATCTGTGCTTCTTTTGATTGGCGTCAGTTCCACCAACATTTTATGGTGATTAGAAAAACAATTAATTGTTAATGTTAATTAAACAATCAATTGTTAATGTTATTTAAACAACCACTTGTTAATTTGCGGAGATAATTTTATAATTTAGAGTACCATCTCCATATCAAAGTGATCAAGGCCGGAAACATGCACAAAATGTCAGCCTGGATCCTTACTGAAACATTACAGAGGTCTCTATCGCATGTGCAACGCACTATTCTCATAACTGGGGTCTTTTCAGTCTCACAATCATTGGTAAGTTTATGACCTTCCTGTAAACAATTTCTTTTCCATTGTTCCATTTCATCTGTGAAGGGAAATAAGATTTTTATATTTGTTACTAAAAAAATAATATGATAACAAATAAAATGGAGAATTTATTTAAATTTTTAAAAACGATCTGATCTGAAAAGATATAAAAATATTGAAAAGATATAAAAATGTAATCTTAATTTTAATTAATATATTTGTAATCATAAAACTGAGTAATCTCCTATTATTAATCTTATCTAAATACATATTTAATAATTTTCAACTCATAAGAAAAGAAATCGCATTTAAATATTGTAAAGCAACGTTAAAGTTGTTTTTAAAGTTTTAGGCTTTAGGTAAGTAACAAAATACAAAATTAAACGATATTAACATTTAATTGAAAAAGTCTTAGAAAAAAAAATGTTTTAGTTTCAATTGACTAATATCTCATTAATAATATTTACTATATAATTTAAGAACAGGAAATTTACATCATGAAAACGTCTGTAAAAATGTATGAATACAATTTTTTTTCTAAATTACTTCAACGAAAATTAAACTACTTTCCCGAAATCCGGGACAATTTAATTAATTATTAGTGGGAAATATTTTTAGAGTTCTAGTATGAATTTATATAAAAATTTCTAATGCACTTCCTGAAGCCTGTTAGGTTAAATAGATATTTTTATTGTTAATCAAATTTGATAATTCTAGTCAAATAATAAAAAAAGTGAGTAACGTTCACGATAAATAATTTGTTTCTTACCATTGGCGTCATATTGGACTACTGATTCACACCCTAGTTTACATTCATCGCTGTACACATTATGATGCTGAAAATTTTCTTCTGTACATTTATCTGTTCTATTGTTTCTATCATATGGAGAAAAACTGCAGAAGTAACACTTGACACAATTTCCTAGGAAAATTAAAGCTAAATTATTAAATATTATTTTTAAAATTGATTCTAAAATGCAGATAAACTCAAGTTATTAGAATATATTGATTTAAATTTATACGTGAAAATGATTTAAATATTTTTTTCTATGGAAATTATTTACAATGTAGATATATGTATTATTTCCATCTGCATTTTACAAATATTGTTACTTATTGTATAGTAAAATTCACTACAATCACGAGACAACATGAATACGTTAAGTTTATTAATAGTTATGTTTTTATATTATATTTTTTCTGTGGTTTGTTTTCTATTCATTTTCTACCGAATGTTCGTTAATGGAAAATAATTCATTATTTCTAATACTTTAATTTGAGTTTTTCATGCAGCCTTTTGCAAAATAATAAGTTTTAAGTCAAAAAGTAGTATAAAATCCAGCCAAAGGCCCTTCAAATGAATTAACTTTAACACTCAGTACTAAACAAAATCTTATTTTTAAATTCGTCCACAATGTTTTAATTGGCATGTAAGTAAAAAATATTACTTACCTTGAGATATCAAAGAGCCAAGAATTGTAAAAAGAGGAACATAAAAATACATAGAACCCATCTTCATGGCTTGAATATTCACACCTATAAAATTAACAAACACTTTTGTAACGCAAAACAAATTCTTAAAACGCCATTTGACGTTTATAATCATTCAATACAAGCTTTTAACGATGCAAAGTTGTAACGCTGCTCACCACAACTGTAGTATGTCTCATTACTGAATTACTCGCTTACCTTCTGGCACGTAATTGACTTCCGAGACCCTAAGAGCAGGTGGTTCCGTAACACGAGGGAAAAAGCTACACGAACACTCAGTTCATCACGAAAACAAACGAACTCATCATGAATTTTCATGAACATGTAGTAAGTAGGAAGAGAAGAAAACCGTTTGTCCTACAGGTGACTAGAGCACGATTTGCGGTTGGGTTGATAATACTGGCATCACAATAAACTTCATGGAATTTGAATGAATGGATTTATAGTGTCGACCATATGCTCTTTAAAAATTTAACCTCAACTTTCTCACAAAGAAAAGATTTCATACACGCATATTTGTTTAAGATAAAAATTTTTAAACTTTGTAAATTTAAATTTCAAACTATAAAGCCTGCTTTTAAACTTAACCTTTCAATGTCCACTTTCGATGATAAACTCGAAAAGATTTCCTGGTTTCAATCTTGAATTTTCGTTAATTATCAGTTAGATTAAATTGTAGTAGAAAAAACTCTTAATTTTCCAAATGTAACTTGAATGCCAGAAAAATGAAAATAAGTTTTTAAAAATTATTTTGGGAGTTTTTATTGCCAAATATTTAGCAAGTAAAAATGCTATTAATCCAATTGCTTTGGTCAAAATACGAAAATACCAGAAAATTAAAAAAATTATACTATTTTACATAAAATGATTTATCAAAAACATGTTTTTTTTTTAAATTTTTAATTTTTGAAAATTTAAGGAATTTCTCAAATTGTTTGCCTTTTGACATTGCATTCAAATAACAATTAGAATAATTATATATAAAAACAAAATCTTCTTTCACAGTTAAAGGAAAACCTGGATGTCTTTTAATTGTTCATTTAATTTCAAATGTTAACTTGCTTTTATATAAAATAAGTAACGTAACCATATGTATTTTCACAAACATTTTGAAATAAATTTCAGAAAAATTTATTAAAACTAATCAAAATATTTGAAATATTTCACGAAAAATTATAATTTTTATTTTTGCGAAAACATATGTTGTTATTCCATAAAATACTCCGCTGATAAATAAATATAATCTTTTTTTAAAAAAAAAACGATGAATGTATGTATCAAAAAATAATTACAAGAAAATCAAGAAAACCACAATACTGCTAAAGATTCAGTAACATTTTACATGTAGTTTAATATTAATATTAACTGTGCACTACTAGAAATATATAATATGTAGTTTAATATTAATATTAACTATGAACTACTAGAAATATATAATAGAGTATAAAATATATAATCTTCATGTATGGTAAGAACAAATCATGAACATTTAATCTTTAGATATGAGAACTTCTGTGATAAGAAGTTTATTGCTTTGTAAATGAAAGTAAATTGGCAATATAAATGAAAATGCTCATCTGAAATGCTAGATTTCTGATATTCTACTTCCGAAAGAAATCAAGTTATAAAGAAGCACTAATAACGAAAAATGTTTTTCTTACTATAAATACCAGAAATAAATTAATTAATGGATCGAATGAACGCTTGTATGCAAGTAATTGAGTCCTTTTGGATATTGGGATGTATTTATTAATTATCTAGACCAATATAACCTTTCCTGGAGTATTAGTAGAACTACCTTTCTCAGAATAAAAATAAAATATATGTAAAAAATAACATAGAATACAAAACATGTTGAGGAAACTTATATATAAACAAATTTGATTAGATAATAATTAAAATTGTGTTTTTCAAAATAGTATACGCCTAGTTTAAATTTGATTGGTTTTAATTAAAACAGTTACAAAATTGAACTGAAAATATTTTCAGTTGATCCTTCCGCAATTATTCTATATCAAGAACCATAATTATTAATAAAATTAAATCAAAATTTATTTTCAGAAAACATTAAGATTAAATATAAAAAATTATTTACTCATTCAAGTATCTTCTCTTATTTATTTACATGTTTAATAAATTTATCACTCTTTATAACAAGACTAAGGATCTAAAAATAAATTAAATCATATTTATAATTTTAAAATTCTTTTGTGATTAGTTAATGTTATAACTTATAATAATTGATATTGATAATTGATATTATATTACAGTTGGTTAATGCCATAGCTTATATTATAGTCGTAATCATGCTTCTTCCTACGCACTGCAATAGCGCCCCTGTGGCGTTCAGGAGAAATGGTCAGTAGGATTCGAGACTCCCACCAGAGAGGAAGTATAGCGCAATTGGAAAAATTAATTACAGACTCTCACCCCGAGAGAAAATGTATTTAGAACAATCCTGTGTATTAATTGGTCTACAGACTCTTACCCGGAGAGGAAGTATATTACGCGTACACCCACGCGTACCTGAGTGGAATCTTTCCACGTGGAATCTCTAAGTGGAATCTTTCCACAAATCTATAATTATATGTCTTTAAATGTGCTAAATATTGTATGTATGTGTGGTGTTCGTGCATGTGTAAATAAAGCTGTGAGTTTTCCAACCTGCTCCTTAAGTATTTCAACCTAACCACATCCAGTTACAATTGGAATGCCCAACCTGCATACTACATAAAAATTTTCTACATTTTTTAAGTCTTAACAATTTTCTTTAAACTAATATTATAAAAAATAAGGAAAAAAACCAGAAAAATATTTCATTTTTAAATGTAATATTTATTTTTATTAGGCTATTTTCAATTATTTTTTTAAGTATTTTTCTGTAATTGTTGATTGTTGAAGTTATCATGCAAATGTAATATGCTGGTCTTCCTTTTTTATCACCTATTATCTATTATATTTGAGACAATTACATGAACAAAATTGGTAAAATTGGGTTTTTATTTAAACAAAAGGTACGAAGTTTTATCTGTTTGTAAAAGAATAAATACTTAAATCTTCATTATGATAGTTTTGGTGTTGTATTATCGATAAAAAAAATCCAGCCAAAATCAGCACTTCTATCAAGTCAGTCATCTGAAAAATGAGATAATAAGAACACAAATCTATAAATATATGGATAGGCTTATATATCTTAGCAGTCAACCTTTTAGCTACTGCTCGCGTGCGAATAAAATAACGCACGCCATACTCTCATTGTGAGCACACCACCGGGTTTCTCCGTTATAGATCCGTCCTAAAGTAATATTTAGGGAAAAAAATCTAAAAGTTTTGCAAATACAAGCAAAAATGCACGCGACTACCACATTCTTGCGTGTTAATTAGAATGTTGTTGGCCATTTTAGCCTCAAAAGTATAGAAGTTTATAATACATTCGGCCCATAGCGAATGAATGTATGTTTATAAAGAATGTTCAACGTTGAAAACGTTTTTTTTTTCCGCAAACAACTTTTAACTTACACGAAACTGGGAATTTATGAGATGTAAATATCTAATGAAACTGAAAGATGTTAAAGAATTGGAGACTTTAAAGTGTCATTTATCTCGTAAAAAGAAACCTAGTAACAATCATTAATTTTGTAAAAATTACATATAATTTATTAAATAAATGCATAGCAATACAATATGTAAATATAATCTTAGGTTTATACAAATTTATAATTATTCTTTAAGTAAAAAATACAATTGTATTTTCATTGCAATCTAAAAATGCACGCGACTACCACATTCTTGCGTGTTAATTAGAATGTTGTTGGCCATTTTAGCCACAAAAGCATAAAAGTTTATAATACATGCGGCCCATAACGAATGAATGTATGTTTATAAAGAATGCTCTACGTTAAACACCTTGTTGTTTTTTTCGTAAACAATTTTTAACTTGCACGAGACTGTGAATTTACGCTAAGTATATATCTAATGAAACTGAAAGTTGATAAAGAATTGGAGTTTTAAAAGTATCATTTATCTCGTAAAAAGAAACACAATAACTATTATTAATTTTGTAAACATTCTCTTTAAATTTATTAAATAAATGTATAACAATAGAAATGCAAATTTTATGCAGATTTATAATTATTCTTTAAGCACAAAATACAATTGTCTTTTCATTGCAATGCAAAAATGCACGCGATTATCACATTCTTGCGTGTTAATTAGAATGTTGTTAGCCATTTTAGCCTCAAAAGTATAGAAGTTTAAAATACATTCGGCTCATGGAGAATTTATTTAGCTTTTTGATGCTATAATAAAACATTTTGATTAATAAGTCTTAGTTCTAATATAAATATGACAACAAATTATATATTTAGCAACAGAAATACAAATTTTAACATGGTAAAGTCTACAGTTCTTGAAACTAAATTTGAAATAAAGCAAGAATGAGTAAAATAAAGTTTCTGCTATTTTCTATTTGTGCTAAATTTCTTCTAGATTTGTTTTCTAGCAGAATTCAAATAACAGATTTTTTATTGAAAATAATGTATCAATAAATTGAGTATAAATTACCAAAATATCAGCGAAGTTGAGAATAAAATCTCTATGATTCATCTTGTAAACTTAATTTTTATCTACATATGTGTAAGTGTAATTAATAGCAAGACTGTATGCAATATTATATATGTTTCAAGGAATGTAATAAGCTTGTTGGATCAAAAATTATTTCCCTAATAACAAGTGCTGAATATTTTTCTTAGTAGTAGTAAATTTCAAGTCTACATTTTTAAGATTTTTAAGTCCTCCAAATTTGAAGATTAATACTAAAGTGCTGATACTTTTACAAAACAATTTTAAACTCTATCATGCTATAATAAAAAAAAATTTTGATTAATAATTCTTAGTTCTAATATAAAAATTAGCTAAATGATAAATATAGCTTAGCTAAATGATAAATATAGCTTAGCTAAATGATCAAAAATTATTTCTCCCAAATAACAAGTGTTGGATATATTTCTTTCTTTCTTTTAAAACACACGCACCAATGAACCGTTTTCCTCATGAAAGAAAAACATGCAGAAGACCGGATAGTATAACATTTCCGTTGGCACTTCTTTTTTGATTAAAAATTATGTATATAGCCTTTCGCTGCTTGGACATTACAGACATGTCTCTTTTATTTTTCAATGCTTTTTCTAACCTAAAAATAATCCTTACGCTGCGTAACTGCTTATGTAACAACATACCTTAAAATGGCAGGTTATTCTACTTCCCCTGCCTTTCCCCCCTTTTTGCATGACAGGATCATCACATTTACCGCAGAAAAGGGTGCGTCAAAAAATGGACCGGCCTCACAGAATGTGCACTCAAAGCAGTCACGAAAGTGAGATTCAGTTTCCATCGAGTCAGCAACACCGCCAGAATTGAAGGTGGATAAACATGGCGTGTGCGTTTTTTTTTTTTTTTTTTTTTTTTTTTGGTTGGAACAGCCGTAGAAAGGGATATTTAAAGAGTTTTGGCCTAAGTCAGTCGCAGGAATGAATACAAACGAATGTTTCGCGTTTGGAATAATGGGAAAATCAATGGAAATTTGATGCTGTTAGGTGAAATTCTTAATTATGAGTTTCCATGGTAACACAAAGTTAATAACTAAACTGCTTCTGTGGCTTGCAGTGTGCTAGTATTAGTAACAATTTTTGAATCAATGGCGTCGTTTTTAGAAAACTGGGAAAGTGTTTCGAGTTTATGTTTCACATTTACTGGGTTAAGGTTGCTTTAATTTTAGGAGATAAAATATTTATCTATAATATTTCTTTACTGCGTTTCCTTCAAGTGCTTTTATATAAATTAGTATCATATTGTTCAAACAATTATGACACATTTAATTCGTAGAATTATATTTCTTTAAGAGCATTTTAAGATAAATTGAAAAATATTAACTACATTTAAGTATTCTTAAATGCCAATCATTTTAGTGATAATATATCATGTGTGATTACTAATTAAAGAGTTTAATAAATTATAAAACAGTTATAAATATTTTGACTGGATTTAACTTAAAATTTATCGCAGATAATTTTCATCTCTATTTTTTTTATAAAATTATTTAATAATAGATGTATGTGGAGATTTTTAGACTTCAAAAACAATTATTTAAAATGCTATTTTTTACTTGACATAAAGAATTATTTTGTTTTCACAAACAACTATTTATTTTTTATTTACAACTATTTATCTTATTATTTATTTACGAATAGACAATTTAAAATGATAAAAAGCATTGATTTTATCATTATTACACTAACTATTACATTCATTCAACTAACATTATTAAAAAACAGTCAGAAATATAAATTTTTTCTTTTCAAAGCACTGAATGGAAAAGAATCCATTTTAAAATGGCCAAATATCTATAGAAAAGATTTTTCCATTTCTGGATAAAAATTCTTAAAAGCTAATTTTACAAAATGAGTAGAAGTATGTTTGTAGGAAATTTACTATTTTTTTAACATTTTTAAGCTAGATCTGCAGTGGAGTGATACAATTTTTTTTTCTAAGTCTGAAATTGGAAATTCTTTGGTGTAATATCATAGGAGCTAAATCAATATAACTGCAATTCCTCACAAAAAAAGCTTATATAAATAAAGAAAATTTCTTTAAAAAATGAGATCTATGGTTGGCCTGAATGAAAAAGATGGACATAGCATACGCTTTTACGGAAACTCATAAATTCTGCTTTGGGTGTGGTCTATTTAGAAATGTCACAAGGACTGCATCCCTTTTTCTTTATATACACTCGTCTCATATATTATGTTTCTGCATTTTTGAATTACGATATTTCATTGTTTAACTTCACATTAAGGGCATTTGAATGTCATGTTATGTACACTTAAGAATATTATTGAATTATTTCAAACTTCTTGGGAAGTTTCAAGAATGATGGATTATAGTATACACAATAATAAGATAAACTTTGTTTTTAATATCACAAATTAAATAAAGCAATACATCTTAGAAATATTTTTTATTTTTATTTTTGATATATTCTTAAACAAATTAATGATTTTAAACAAACACAAAAAAATATAAATAGATTCTCAATTTACGAAAATAAGAAATAATAGGAACTACTTCTTAATAATAACAATAGATATAAAGAACTCTAATTTGATATATTCTTAAACAAATTAATGATTTTAAACACACACAAAAAAAATAAAAATAAATTCTCAATTTACGAAAATAAGAAATAATAGAAACTATATCTTAATAATAACAATAGATATAAAGAACTGGTATACTTTTACCCATTTCTCAAAGAACTATATATTGTAAATAGAATAAGTAGACTTTTAAAGAGGATAAGAGCTGTATCTTCAGAAAAGATAATTAAGAAAAATCCATTACTGATGAATAATAACTGAACATCCATTATTAGAATAATAATAACTTAACATCCATTATTAGAATAACAATTGAACATCCAATATTAGAATAATAATTGAACCTCCATTATTGGAATAATAATTGAACCTCCATTATTGGAATAATAATTGAAAGTCCATTATTAGAATAATAATAATTGAAAAACCTTATTAGAATAATAATTGAACATCTATTATTAGAATAATAATTGAATATCTATTATTAGAATAATACTAATTGAATATCCATTATTAGAATAATAATTGAACACCTTATTTACAAGAAAATTTGAATTAATATTTTGTCAATAAAAGTTTTGTTATCACGAAATAAACAATTTAAAAAAAATTATTTTGTTTAAAAATGTTATTGCTTCTCTTTTATTTATATACAAAACTTCTTGATTTATTTTTATGTTATACAGTTTTCCTATTTTAAACATGAATATAAAATTTTTACTGTTTGATAGATAAGAGCGTTTATACACATCGAGCTAAACATTAGATTTGGATCTTGCTTTCTTTTAAAAATTAATTCCTGTCACAATCATTATATAATCGCTAAGTATAGAATCCATTTAAAATTCATCGAAGAATGATTAATAAAGATTTCCTCTAAAAGGTTAAATGCTAATTATCGAACTTATTTATTGTCACTAGCCATAACGGGTGGTAATCCTCATTAAATGTAATTTCATCCAATCTCTTTTCCGAACTCAAACGATTTAGTAATTAATTTTAATTGCCTTAATTTTTAACTCAACAGTTTCTGAAATGACAGCGTAGCTCTACTTAAGAGATAAACTCTTGTTTGCTTAATTACACTCTTTCCAGCTACTTCAACTTAATGTATCGTTT
Organism: Caerostris darwini; assembly: GCA_021605075.1. Lineage (NCBI taxonomy): Eukaryota > Metazoa > Arthropoda > Arachnida > Araneae > Araneidae > Caerostris > Caerostris darwini. The sequence continues at coordinate 1,197,383 of BPLQ01004481.1, forward strand.
TGAAAGTTCACTTTTAATTATGAAGAAATTGGTTTCAAATTCAAGAAAGAAACTTTTTGTTTAAGTTTTAAGGTGTCATGAAAAAAGATAAAATGCGATGTCTTTATTGTTTCAATAAAGTTAAACTTAATTCTGTTATTATTATTAAAGTAAAGAAAAAATATCATCATTTATTACTATTATAAGATATCATCGGTGTATTTTTGTAATAAATTATTGTGGCATTGATTAATACCATTTTGTAATATTGATTTAGAAGAATTGGCTAAATTTTTGATTTATGAAAATGCAAAACCTATTGAGATTCATCGTCGAATAAAGGCAGAGTACGTACTTGTTACATTAGCAGTCTGAAGTTCTGTTTGCAACAGTAGCAAGCAGATTAAGATTGTATAATTGCTTAATTAAGCAAACAAACTAGTTACATAATCAAGCAAACAGACACTTGTTACTGTTTGCAATAATAGCAAGTCTGTTTGCTTAATTATACTATTTACAACTACTTCAATTTAATGCTTCGTTTTGGAAGTTCACTTGTTATTATGAAGCAATTGGTTTCAAATTCAAGAAAGAAACTTTAGCTTAATTTTTAAAGCAACTGTCAACTGGCGTACTGATTACGGAGTACCAATGGGAGGGGAAATACCACTAAACCTCCTCATCTTAATTCATAAATTTGATTTTAATTTAAATTGGTTGCTTTAATGTTAGTAAATATAAAATAAAAGATAAAGTTTCTAAAATTCAAATAAATGGTATTCAAGAGTTAAAAATACTAAAAATAAATAAAAGTAAAATACAAAATAAAAATTAAATTAAAAATAAAATAATTTAAGTTAAGTTTAAATTCGGTACAATTAGGATTAAATTTTAAGTTTCATAAAAAAAAGATGAAATACGACGTCTGTATCGCTTCAATAAAGTTACATTTAATTCTGTTATTCTAATTAAAGTAAAGAATAAAAACTTATCATTTATTACTATCAAAGATATCATCGGTAAATTTTTGTAATAAATTATTGTTGAATTGATTCACATCATTTTTGAATTTTTATTTTGAACAATTGGTTAAATGTTTGTACTTGTTACTGTAGCAAATCTGCAAGAGCAGTAGAAAGATCTCAAATGGTGCGAAAGCCACTTCTCACACTGTTCAAGAACATCAAATTGTGATTGTTGATGTTCAAGCGTTAAATATGGGAAATCGCTAAAGGAGTTTTGATATAATAGCCACGAATACAGTTTTAGATTGAATGAAAAAGTAAAATTCATTGAAGAAGAACAAAATTTGTCACACAATCGAAGAGCAAATTATTTTAGCAGAAATATACTGGCACGTTTGCTAAATTTATTTTAAGATGAGGAGATTGTGTAGAAAAAAATAATGTGCACGAGTTTCTCATTTTCCTAATAACTTATTTCCAAACTGTTTTTAAGGATTTTATTTATTTTTAATGCTCCCTAAGGGGATTAAAATTGGTCCTTTTTTTTAAATCAAAAAGGTGACTATCATATTTTAAAAAACTATAATTTTTTTTCATATTATTATTATTCCTATTCCTATTACTATTTATTTTACTATTCAATTGTTTTTACTATTTTATGAAATAGTAATATATTTTGATAGGAACATGTACCCCATTAATATCGAATTAAAATGCATATGGGATGAAAGAAGCAACGTTAATTACCAATTCCCCAGAAACTGCATTAGATCCTACGGAAAAGGCTTAATATCCATTTTATGGAGTCATTCTGCGAATTGGTACTAATACGTTTTAATCCTATTTATAAGCTTTTAACTTCAATAAAAGCTCTATTTTCAGTGTTTAACAGAAATTATAATTTATGCCTTTGATGGAAGAATATGCATTCTGAGAATTTTCGTCTAATTAATGCAAAAGGGTCTCAATATAGCTATTTTAAAATTTTAGATTCTTCAGATGTTGAACGTCTGAAGAATGTACAAATTTTAATTGTTTAATTGCTAATTATTTATATTAAATTGCTTAATTATTTAAATTTAAAAAAATTTAAACTGTTTCTCTTTTTATTCTGATAAAAAATAAAATTTTGTTAAACTTATAATAAAATGGAGCAGGTTAAATACATTGAAAATGCTAATATTTTTTTCATAATAGTAATAAAAGTTATCAGAGAAAAAAATTGTATCTTAGAAATAATTACTACAATATATTTCAATTTCTGTGATTCAAAGAACTTGTATAAAAATGTATTGTTATTTTTTAAATTACCTGCAGTGATTTTTTCTAACTTGAAGTTTAGAGATTGAAAAGTTTCTTGATCTTTGCTAAAATAATCTTAGAATCTGATATTTTCTATTTTTAATTTTTTATTAATCAATCATAAATCCTTATCATGCTTCATAATTTCTTTATACTTACTAACTGAACATAAAAAATTTTAGAAATTTACGTTAATAAAAGTTCATTATATTGCCATTTATTTATAAAAATATCCCTATATTTTCCATAGAACAGAAATAAATATTTTATAAAATTATTGACTAAAAGAAAAGTTTAGAAAGGCACGTAAATAGTTTCTAAAGATTATTTTTGTTAGGAAACATGAAAAGTGTAATTCATTTTGCAGGTACAATTGTGACATTCACAATTTGTGACTTAAATTTTCTTAACAAATTAATTCCTAAATTATATGATAAAGAAAAGTAGGGAGAATTACATTATAAAGAATATTTTAAAATAGTGATTTTCAATAAACTACTATTCGATTTGATAGATTAAGAGTTCTTTAACGAGCAAGAGTTAATAAATTACATTAGAAAATAGGGCAATTTCATAGAAAAGTATTTTGTTAATAAAATAAGAGAAATAGCACCAGAAGTATATAATAAAAATTTATTAATTTATTTTTTTTACTTTTTGCCATAACTCTTTAATAAAATGTATTTCTAAATAATAGTTACAGACTTACAAAAATCGGTATAATAATGCGCAATGCACCAAAATCATAAGAAACTAACTGATAAAGTGATGATTATAAAATTACTTAATACACAAAATATAAATAAAACATTTATTTTTTAATTTTGAATACCTTAAAATAATGAAATATCATATAAATATTTATAACAATTAATTGTTTTATAAATGGAAAATAATAAAATGTTGTATGAAAGAAAAACTTCACAGCAACGAATAATATATGGGAGATAATAATATATTTGAAGTAATATATTTATCTGCAGTATATCATTCTGATAATACATATTTATGTATCGTTTAAATAATAAAATTTCTCTCCTAGTTTAATGTATTATCTCAAATTAATCATAAATAAAAGAATTTGTACTACCCGAAAATACGTGAGTAATTTAATTCTTAAAATATTTTCAAAAATACTATGCAATAACTTGATGCTTAAACTTTTCATTTGAGAAAAATTCATGCATGTATTCGTCCCCCACTCATCTATGCCTACTTTTTAATTAAATATCTTACATTTTACGCTCATTTCCCCGCTAACCTATCATACGCCACTACCTCCAAAACAAGTTCGTCGGAAGATCGCACTCAACAAAGTTGTTATATTTGCTTCAGCCTTCCCGAAACAACACCTCCCTGGCAAAATTACCCCCTCATTTTATCGTTTCGACACATAATTAAATAGCTTACTGCAAAACGAGCGTATACTTTAATTTGCGATGCTCACTCGTGTTCAATTAAAGGGCAGAAAAAAGGTTCAGCTCATTTGAAGCCATCCTTGCAAGCATTCAGGCTGTTTCATTCCCATCCCCTGCCATTCCAGGTGGATAGAATGCAGCTTAGCGCTGTTACTATCGATCAGCTAAAAGCGTGCGTTCTGTAAGAAGATAAGGATGAGCCTCTGTGGTATATATTTGTCTCTTGGGGCTCGTTCCACCCCACCCTCGTGCTTGTCACAATCAGGATTTACGCTGCAGGGTTGGCCTTTGCAATGCACTCCCCCCTCCACCCACAATCCATGGAATAAATTGAACACAAATCAATTTCTCTAGAACGAAAGTTGAGAATGCTACACGGGAGATCTAAATCGGGCGATGGGAAGTGGGTTTCGATGATGGATAGACTGTGATCCGAGAATTTGAATGTTCAGGAGTGGAAGATGCATACTCGCAGAAGGATTATGTTCTTCGGATCATATTCTAAAAGCATTTATCAATAAAATTTTTAGAGTAAATTTTAATTTTTAATCTTTTTTTGAAGCATACGTACTATGAACCCTTTTTATTCAATTTTTTAAAGCATTTTGCAGTAAGTTAGAATCCCTTTCTGTCTTTATCAGACAAGTTTTATCGTTTCCTATTTTTTTCTTCAAGAATTCAAGAATTTGTACATTTTGGTGTGTAAGATATACATGCTCATGGGCTACATGCTCATAGGCTACATGCTCGTATAGATAGATATACATGCTCGTGTGCTCATGGAATTAATTGGTTATTTACTTCAGATACAGACATTTATCTCATAACACTTGTAGACGATAGATTAAATTCTAAAATCAATCATTTGTGATAGATATGAAAATGATTGTAATCATTAGTGATAAATATGAAAATGATTGCAATCGATTGGGTTTCGATGATGGATAGACTTTGATCCGAGAATTTGAATGTTTGGGAGTGGAAGATGCATACTCGGAGAATGATTATTTTCTTCGGATCATATTCTAAAAGCATTTATCAATAGAAGTAAATTTCAATTATTAATCTTTCTTTGAAGCATACGTACTATGAACCCTTTTTACTCAACTTTTCAGAAAGTTAGAATCATTTTTTGTTTTCATCAGACAAGTTTTATCTTTTCCTATTTTGTCTACAAGAATTTGTATATTTTAGAGTATATGGTATACTTACATTAACAAGTACTCATGGAATTGGCTATTTTCTTCAGATACAGACATTTATCTCGAATCACTTATAAATGGTTAAATACGATAGATTAAATTCTAAAACCAATTATTTGTGATAGATATAAAAATGATTGTAATCATTAAATATAGATATGAGAATGATTGTTATCATTAGATATAGATATGAGAATGATTGTAATCATTAGTGATATATATGAAAATGATTGTAATCATTTAGTCTTTTTTCTCAATAATTTTTCAAAAAGTTAAAATCATTTTCTGTGTATCAGACAAGTTTTATCTTTCCCTATTTGTTTTCAATAATCTGTATATTTTGATGTGTAAGATATACATTAAAGCGTGCTTATGGAACTAGTTATTTTCTTCAAATACAGACATTTATCGCATAACACTTGTAAAAGGTTAAATGCGATAGATTTAATTCTAAAATCAATCATTTGTGATAGATATGAAAATGATTGTAATCATTTAGCCTTTTTTCTCAGTTTTTTAAATAATTTTTCAAAAGGTTAGAATCATTTGGTGTTTTCATCAGACAATTTTTATCTTTTCCCATTTTTTTTCAAGAGTTTGTATATTTTGGTGTGTTAATATACATTAAAGCGCGCTCATGGAATTGGTTATTTTCTTCAGATACAGACATTTATCTCGAAACACTTGTAAAAGGTTAATTACGATAGATTAAATTCTAAAATCAATCATTTGTGGTAGGTATGGAAATGATTGTAATCATTATTGATAGATATAAAAATGATTGCAATCATTAGTGATAGATATGAAAATGCTTAGAATCATAAGTGATAGATATGAAAATGCTTGCAATCATTAGTGATAGATATGGAAATGATTTTAATAAGAGATAGATATGAAAATGATTGTAATAAGTGATAAATATGAAAATGATTGTAATCATTATTGATAGATATGAAAATGATTGTGATCATTATTGATAGATATGAAAATGATTGTAATCATTATTGATAGGTATGCAAATGATTGTATTCATTAGAGATAGATATGAAAATGATTGTGATCATTAAGCCTTTTTTCAGTTTTTAAAATATTTTTTTTTAATTTTTCAAAAAGTTCGAAATACTTGTTATCTTTAATTAACTATCTTTAGTTTTTTTTTCTATTTAAATGAAAAAATAGTTCTAAATAATTATTTTTACTGTAGTTGAATGAAACTTAATCGTATAATTATATTTAAAGGGATGATTTATTTTAAATAAGAGGAAAAATTCTAAAATCAATTACTTTTAAAAGATTTGAAATAAATTTTAATTAAGAAATTGAGTTTATTTTTTATCGTTGTTCAAAATTTTCAAACGCTGGTTGCTTTTATCAAACGAGAATTATCTTTTCTAACTGATAGGATACACAATGAATAAAACATTCTAAATTAGCATAAGTATTCAAGAGTGAAAGATAAACTACTTAAGAATTGCACTGAAATAATAAGCATGTTTCTTGTTTGTTGTTGTTGTTTCTTATCCCACTTGGCTGGCCAAGCCCACACGTGCTCATGATTGAAGGGGAATGAAGCAGCTTCTGTTGTGATGGAGCACCCGTAGGTAGAAGCCTGACTTTTGCTCCGTGACGCTCTTACAGTCATAGGAGACCGGGACCTACGGCTTAAAGTGGATTCCGAACCACTACAAACATCCATGGCACCGCCGGGATTCGAACCCGAAACCTGTGGCACCGAGCGCCAGAGCGCTAGACACTCGGCCATTCAGGTCCCAAATTTTGCCAACGGCACGCGGTGTTCCCAGGTGGTCACCCACCCAAGTACTGACCGCGCCCAATGATGCTTGACTTCGGTGATCTAACGAGAACCGGTATATTCAGCATGGTACGGCCGTTGGCTATAATAAGCATAAAAGATTAAAGCGTAGTTTTAGCAGTTTATATCTTTGGCAGTCTTTTCTTTAATTCTTAAACATAAGATGTAATTACTTTTGATATTCAAACCATCTTCAATTTCCTTTCTTTATTTTGAAAAGAATTGAAAATAATTATTATTATATAAATGCTGGCAATAATAGATAAAATAATATTCAGCAAGATTATAATTTTAAGTTCTATTTTATTCTAGAAGGGAGAAAATTTTTTTTCAATTATTAAAATTATTTCAAATGTCAAAATTATTAAAGTCAATGTTACATATAATATTAATACTTTGACAAAATGTTTTGATAACTTTTTTTACAGATTTTTTTAAAAAGTATTGTTGAGAAAATATTGTTAAAGCCTGTTAAAAAAAATCGGTGAGCTTTTAAGATAGTTTAAAAACGATGGGAAAAAAATCAGAAAGATAACGACATTTTATTATTTTATTCTAATAATAATAAAAAATAGAAATCTGTAACTTGAAATGCGTTTAACTATGAAATAAAAAAAGCGTTTTTTTTTCCGTCAATTGATTCGAACAAATTAATGATATAAAATGTTTAAAAACTTCATCATTGTAACAATAAATGTATATAAAAGCAAGTTTAAAATAAATGTATTTATTTGAGGAAAATTATTTCGTGAATACAAAATTTAATTTAAACAGTAATTTGTGGAAGAGATTAAATTAGTACATTATCAGGAAGAATATTATTCTCATTCCCCCTACCCTTTAAAATGTTTTGCGAATTATAAAAGCATTAATAAGTATTTTAGAAATGAAAGTAAACAGAAGAAAAAATGATAAATTATAAGCATATTTTCTGTAACAAGCAAAAGTTTATTAATTTACTAAGTATATTTATTATGTTATAATTAATAAAAATGTTAATTTTTTGAGCATATAAGTATATGGGCTTAATAAGTATTGGGGAATAAATATTTCAACCATAGCTGCTAGCTATACTTTCGACAGTGATGAGCAATGACATATATATCAACTTATGCAAAACAAAATCAGGATTTTGAAAAATCTTCACCTTTTTTTAAAAAAAAAATTTATAAAAATTGATACAATAAAAAGATTACATTTAAAAAATCGCGATAAATTGAAAATACGGTATATGTAAGGTAGCAAAATATAAATTTACGAAACTAATCAAATGAAATTTATTCTTCCAACTTATTTATAAATAATGTTTTTATTTTTGTTAAAATTTTCCTGAAAATTTTGGTTTTTGTTAGTTATTATTTATTGAAAATTTTATTTCAAAAAGAAAATGAGAATTTTCAAGAAAAAAAAATCTTTTGGAATTCTTGGAAAAGAAAAATTTTCCTAAGAATTACGAAACAGTATTAAAAATTCGTAAGTACGATAATTATATTAATCATAATTATTTGATGATTATTAGATAACACAATTATCCTCATCAGACGATATTTTTAATATACACTTCCATAAACTTTGTGTTATTTTTTAAGATCGTTCTTACATAAAATTCTAAATTTTATGGTACCATTATATTGATACAACTGATTACATTTTCATTGTTTTTTTTCCATCTCTAATTGTTTTGTATTTTGTATCTAATGGTTTTGTAAATACCACTTTTGTAAATTTCATGGTATACTTATGAGAAGTACGCAAAATTACTAGCGGGTGGAAAAAAAATTAATTGATGATTATTAGATAACACAATTATCCACATCAGACGATATTTTTAATATATACTTCCATAAACTTTGTTTTATTTCTTAAGATTGTTCTTACATTGAATTCAAAATTTTATTGGTAGCCTGTATATTGACACAACTGATTACATACTTATTGTTTTTTTTATTTTCCATCTGCAATTGTTTTGGATTTTGTATCTAATGGTTTTGTAAGTACCACTTACTTTTGCAAATTTCATGGCAAACTTATGAGATGTGCGCGAAATTACTAATGGCTGGAAAAAAATTAATTGATGATTATTAGATAACACAATTATCCACATCAGACGATATTTTTAATATACACTTCCATAAACTTTGTTTTATTTCTTAAGATTGTTCTTACATTGAATTCAAAATTTTATTGGTAGCCTGTATATTGACACAACTGATTACATACTTATTGTTTTTTTTATTTTCCATCTGCAATTGTTTTGGATTTTGTATCTAATGGTTTTGTAAGTACCACTTACTTTTGCAAATTTCATGGCAAACTTATGAGATGTGCGCGAAATTACTAATGGCTGGAAAAAAATTAATTGATGATTATTAGATAACACAACTATCCTCATCAGACGATATTTTTAATATATAGTACACTTCCATAAACTTTGTTTTATTTTTTAAGATTGTTCTTACATAAAATTCTAAATTTTATGATAATCTTTATATTTATCTAGCTGATTACACTTTTATTGTTTTCTTTTTTTTTATTTTACATCTTCAATTGTTTTGGATTTTGTATCTAATGGTTTTGTAAATACCACTTACTTTTGTAAATTTCATGGTGTACTTATGGGATGTACGCGAAATTACTAATGGCTGTAAAAAACAAATTAGTTGATGATTATTAGATAACACAATTATCCTCATCACGATATTTTTAATATACGTTTTATTTTTAAGATTCTCCTTACACTGAATTCTAAATTTTATGGTAACTTTTATATTGATCCAGCTGATTACATTTTTATTGTTTGTTTTTATTTTTCATTTTCAATTGTTTTCGATTTTGTATCTAATGGTTTTGTAAATTTCATGGTGTACTTATGGTATGCACGCGAAATTGCCGTGGGTTGGGAAAAAAAAAATGTAATGTACATTTCTAATGTTTCAGAAATAGCTATCACCAAATAAATCCCTCTTAAAAGCCCTTTTCCTATAAAAGGAATTCAATCAAATGGCACGAATCGAATCCCTAAAGGAGGCGTAAAAACAAGGGGATAAATGCCATTGCCATTGCTCTCCGGGGAACTTGAAGCACCTGTGCGTGTCTTGGCCTAGGCGGAAGGGATAACGGCTGCGGCGGAAATCGCGAGGGGAAAATCCTGGGGTGTTTGAACTCAGGACAGCCCATCCCCATCAGCGGCTTGGAATTCCCTACTCGGGTTATAGTCTACGAAAGGGTATTTCATCGTCACGATCGGATTGGGGTAATTTAATGGTATCGATCGGATCACAGTATGGTGTCAGATGTGTAACCAACGTTGGATTACTTTGCTGGAGATGGTGGGTGGCTAGAAGGTAAAAGGCTAATGAAGGATTTTATTATTTTAGGGACTATTTACTAAAGAGGTGGGGATATTTAGGGATTTTCTTTAAAAAGATGCGTTAAGGAAAGGATTGTTGTTTTCAGAAAGGGAATTGAGTATTTTTGTTCGAGGGATTCTGTTTAAAAGCAATGTTGTACATTTATTGAATATAACAGCGAGAATTTAAACATAGTAAATATACTATATAAGCACACCAGTTTTGTTTCGTGCTTTCTATTTTTGTGTGTGGACATTTTTCAGAATTGTTTTAGGAAACATAAGAGAATAAAATGTTGTTATTGTGTTAGTGAATATGAAAGTGTTTAAGTGCTTTTGATGGAAAAACTTTTAAAGTCTTATATGGTTCAACTGCTGTCTTTTTTGTATATTTTATTGTTCAAATTCCTCAGAAATTATGCGAGCCGTGATTGTTTTTTATTGAATAGTTTTATTTAATGTGTACTACTTAACAATTGTACGAAATATTTTTTATGTAGAATTAATGGAATATTTGGGGATTTCTAAGTAGGGAAATATTTTTCCTAGTAGATCACTTCTAGAAGATATAATCTACATCTATTGAAATCGAACTTATATTTATAAATTTCGAATATATACATATTTTACTATCCAATTCGGTGTATACTTATATAATTGTTGAATATAAAATAATAAATTTGATTTCTGAAATGAAAATAATGTTTAGTGTTCATAAATGCTTAATTGCCGAAAAAGAAAAATTATTCTAATACCATGTAGAAAATAAAATTGCTTTCACAGGTTTTCAGTAAAGCTTTAATTGCATTATTTTTCCGTTTAATGTGATAGAAAAAGGGTGAAATAATAATATTTTTTTATTTAAGACCCAAGCATCTCTTATATTATATTTTATAATGTATAAAATATCACACTTTATTGAAAATTGTTTTGTGTTCAAAATTTCTCATACTTCCTTTCAGTAACGATGAGTTTAGGAGTATTGTTTGACATGGAAGTACAAATTATTTAATTCGTACGTGAGCCATACAATGACTACGTGACGTATGTGACTTCTGAAATAATTGTTATTTATAGTAATCATTAGTAAAATGTAGGTTGTTTAAATTTATTTAATTCAAGAATTGATAATTGAATGAAGCAGGCACTTCAACACAAACAAAATTAAGAGTTTCCTGTTTTGTTTTCAAGGTCTATTTTAATGACATTCAACCAGAGGAATACAAATAATGACTCATTAAATTATATTAAAAAATTAAAAGTATTAGACAACATTATTTTTATAGCAAAACGACCAATTTTTAGAAAGTCGGAAACATTTTCACTTAACATATCTTTATAGTTGAGTTTTTTATTAAATATTCTCAGAACTAGATTAATTAATTATAAATACTTGTTAAAAGTTACAAAATCAAAATTTTTACGACAAGATTTTGTCATAGGCACTTTTTATAATAATAAATTTAATTTGTTTATAAGAAGGCCAAATAAATATGTTGAAAGCAATATACTTATTTTCATTTGTTTTTAAATAGTGGAAATGTTGATATATTTGTGTTTTTCAGTATATTAGAAAAATAGTCTTTTAGCATATTAAGTTTTCCTTCCCAATCGAGGTTCGAAGAAAGTATTAAGCATGGCAAATATAGTTAGTAATCGAATAGTTTACTTGATCCTTTTAAACCAAGTTTATTGACAGCAGGTTCCTACAGTCCAGATGCTTTTTATAATTCTTAGAAGCGAAAGGTTAGGTTCAAATTATAAACAGCTCAGTGCACATCTGTTGGAACAACAATAAAAAATCCCTACAAATAAACTATTTTGCTTCACACGTATTTAAATTTTTTTTATTCAATGTAATGTTTATCAAATAAATTATAAAATAAAAAAAAATTTTTAAATTGCTTATAAAATAAAATTTTAAAAAAAATTGCTTATAAAATAAAATGTTTTAAAAAAATTGTTTATAAAACCAAAAATTTTTTAAAAATGTCTATTAAATAAAAAAATAAAAAATTACAAATTGCTTATAAAATAAAAAATTTTCATAAATGCTTATAAAATAAAAAAAATAAAAAATTGCTTATAAATTTAAAAAATTGCTTATAAATTTAAAAAATTGCTTATAAAAGAAAAAATTGCTTATACAATAAAAAAATGCTTATAAAATATAAAAATTGGTTATAAAATACAAAAATTGCTTATAAAAGAAAAAAAATTGCTTTGTAAAAAAAACATTTGAACAAATTTTCTGGTTATTTGGTCTTATTATATTTTTCTGTAGGACAAACAGTAAGGATTTTTGATTAAACCGAAAGTTTAGAAAGTAAAACTTAGATTCTACCAGACATATTAGCTCTGCTCAAGCTTTGAAGATAAAATAAAAAGTTGTAAGCAGATAGATGCAATAAGTGTGATAAATATAGTATATGAAATTGGATTTTTATTTATTAATAGATTTAATCAGTAACAGAAAAATGAGATTTTTTCTATTTAAATTTTTAAAAAACAGGTTAAACAGTTAAACGATTAAATTAACACTAACGTCTTTATTTTGCTCAAATTCAAGTAAATCTTAAAGAATGTTGTACTGTTTGAGCGTAATGAACATAATCTTCAGTTTAATCTAGAACGAGTAAGAACTTAATGAAATTAAATTTAAGCTAAAAATTTCAGTTTTAGATTAAAATTCTAAGACACAGATTTCAACGCATCGATTTTACTATAATAAAAATTTGGAGAATACAAGAATATTTGAATCTGAATTTTTTAATAGACTTATAATTATTATAAATTTCATTTCCGTCAATAAATAAAGCAAATAATATTTTAATATATTAATTCTTAAAAATATAAATGTTATCAAATCAATTCATTACTTTTCTAAATATTTATCTCAAATCAATTTTATTAGGAATGAGTCAACAAATTCTTATATAGAGAAAAACTTTGTAAATCAAATAAAGAGTGTATTAATAATTTTGTAAATATTTTTGTAAGTAATAATATTTTGAGAAAGACTTATAAAATAAAAATAATTTTCTACATTACAAATTAGATTGCTATAACATTTTCTATTTACAGATTACAATACATTGCTTTTATTCACAAATTTACAACAAATTTTTGTAGTAATATCTCTAATAATCCAAAAAAAAAAAAAGAATTCCCGATTATAATATTCAAAAACCAAAAAATAACAAAAGACTCAGACCTTCACTTAATATTCTGCTCAAGTAATTCAATTTTAGTGATTTCTCTCTAAACATTGATTTTGACTTTTTACTTTAAATATTTGTACAATTACTTTAAAATTCTTTCATCAAAACTTTATCTCTCTCTCTCTCTCTCTCTCTATATATATATATATATATATATACATATATATATATATAAAGAAAATATTAATAATAATATTTATAATAATTACTTTAAATACTCTTTTTATTTCTCCTTTTTCATTTTTGTTATCTGAACATTGCCATACTTCTCTGCCATAATGAACATTACTACCATGTTCCTAACATCTAAATAGAGGTGCGTGGAAATTCGGTAAACGCCCAACAAGAACTAATTACTTAACATATTAAGTAATCAAAAATTGCATCAGCAAAATATTAATTCATGAAAGAAAAGCAAAAAAGTTGCCATATATGTTTCCTACAAAAGGAAAACCCAAATATTTTTTACAAATGACATAACTATTAAAATTTTTATTCATAAACTTGTAACAAATTTTATAGTAATATTTCTAATAATCCAAATGAACTTCTAAAAAGATTTTTCGACTATGATATTCAAAATTAAAAAATTACAAAAATGCAGACCTTAACTTAATATTCTGTTCAAATAATTCAATTTTAGTAAGTTTTCTCTAAACATTGATTTTGACTTTTATCTTTAACTATTTGTAAAATAAATTACTTTAAATTTACTTCATCAAAACTTTATATATACATATATAAAGTTATATATATTTTTGTTATCTGAGCATTGCCATATTTCTCCACCATAATGAACTTTACTTACATTTTCCTAACATCTAGATAGAGATGCATGGCAACTGACGCTGCCAAAGAAATTCGATAAACGCCCAACAACAACTAATTACTTAACATATTAAGCAATCAAAAATTGCATCAACAACATATTAACTCATGAAAGAAAAGCAAAAATGTTGCCATATATGCTTCCTACAAAAGAAAAACCCAAACATTCATTACAAAGCAACCTCCGAATCATTATCCAGAAATGTAACTTGAATGCAGATAGAGTTTGAAGCCCCAAACCCGCCAGAGACAACTAATGCACGCAGACCTTCTCCAGCGCAGTGCAGAAAAAACTGCACTTCATCGTGAGTTATAGTGAATAAAAAGTCTGCCTTCATCTCCCGCGTCAAGTGAGACTGTGGCCTCGAGGGATCTAATTATGAACCCCTGTGTGCACGTGTATCTCTCCCTCTGAGGGCCCTCTTTTTTAAGCGGGAGTAATATCTCTCTCTCTCCCCATCAAATATTGAAAGAGAAAAGGGCTTCAGGAAGATGTGGGACTTCTCGGTTGATACTGTTTTGTGTCAAGTGCAGTTGTCTCTTTCTTTTCTTTGGCTCCGGGTTTGATATTTATGAACAGATTATGTTATTTGTTTTGTGGGGAAATTCTGAATTAGTATAAACTTTGAGAATTGTTTTTGTGACACCATTTTATTTTTAATTTTGTGGGTTATTTTTAGACTGTTTGTTATTTTGCTTACAATTCTATGATGATGGGGCATTTTGTGTGTGTGTTACGAATATATTACCTTCTTTATTTAGAACTATAGAAAATATTTACAAAAGTAATATAAACTAAATAATAATAATGCTATAAATTTATTGAGTTTAGTTTATTGACAATTAGTTTAATTATGACAACAGTTTTTTTTTTAATTATTCTTTCAAAACATTTATTTTTGTAAACGTTAAATTAAAGACAGGATTACTCATAAACGGAAGTATCCCTACATAAAAAGCGTTACATTTTCTTTTAGAACTTAAAAACTGTTTTTGTGAAGTCATTTTTTTTTTTAATTTTGAGGGTTATTTTTAGACTGTTTGTTATTTTGCTTAGAATTTTATCATGATCGGACATTTTTTCTGTGTGTTATCAATATGTTACCTTCTTTATTTAGAATTATAGAAAAGATTTACAAAAGTGCTATAAATTAAATAATAATAATGCTATAAATTTATTGGCCTGATTAGTTTAATTATAACATCCTTTTTTAAAATTATTCTTTTAAAATAATTTCTAATTTTTGTGAACAGTAAATTAAAGACAAGATTAGTTATAAAAGGAAGTGCCCCTATATAAAAAGTGTTAAATCTTCTTTAGAACTTAAAAGAAAATAAATCCATTATTGTTTTTCTAACACATCATCGACTCTAGTTTACGAGATCTTATAAGGTTTGATACTTATGAATTATTTCTTGGTTTCATCAGTAAACTAACATAAGTACTCTTTTAATGTTACTACTACCTTATTTGAGTGTTGTTACTTTATTTTTAATCAAATTGTTGGAAGGAATCTCTTTTAAAGGTTCCCCTAGACGACATGCTGTTGCAGTTTTTCAGTTGGAAACTGGGCATGATTGCCTAGAAGGACATTAATTTAGATTTAACATCTTTCCGTCCCCTAATTGTGTATTATGTGGAGAGACATTGTTATGGATGCATCGCCTCTTAAAGAATGCCCTGAGGTGTTTGGACATTTATATGATAGATACTGTCGGGCAAGAGAGAAACTTCAAAATCTCTGGACTGGCTGACTTGTGTTGACTTTTGACATTTTTTTTTTTTTTTTTTTTTTTTTTTTTTTTATCTTCGCCTTCTGATTTTACATACTGATTTTGCTTAACTTCATGTGTAGGTGTTGTGTGTGCTTGCCTTGCGCTAGCCAATGGATTTGTATGTTCAAGTGTTACTGTTAAATGTAAAAAAAATTATTCGAGTAAAACTATTACAAATTCATTTACACAAATTTAAAGAATGTGGAAATCATCTCATAATAAGGTTTTTAGCACTGAATGCATTTCTGGGTTTCAATAGAAAATAAAATTTAAACTGCAAATATTGACCTTTTTAATTATCTATTTAGGGAGTAATTTTAATAGCTTTTTCGTCAGAATGGAAAATTTGTTTACTTAAAAATATTCATTCCAACAAACAACTATTTTTTTTAATCCTCATAATTTTACAACTAATTTATGATCATCGTTCCCTTAATAATATTTCAAAGTCAAGGGTTTTTTTGCCAATATATTATGAAACTTTAAGAGTGTTATTATATCCTTGATATAATCATAACATGGAAATTGTAAATTGATATTCATTAAAAATGTATTTCTTTATTTGGGATTTAAATCAATATATATATCTCAATTTAAAACCAAATAATCTTAAGATATTATTCTAAGGTTTCAAATTCTATTTTTGTATGGCTTTCGGCACTAAGTTAAGATGTTTTAACTGACCCTTTAGAAAAAGCATGTGGTACTTTAAATAAATTGTTGGTTATATTTTAGAGTTTGTATAACTTTATATTTTTATTGCGGAACTCAGTTTTAAGACTTCTTTACTATCTGAGGGAAAGATTATACAAGTGGAGATTTACAATAAAAGGATAATATAGACGACAAAAACTAAAAGACGCATTTTAAAATAATACAATATTGAAGAGAAAAATACAAAAATATTTTAACATGCTTTTCAATTTTAATTTTGGATTCTTTGATTCTAAATTTTGATATATTAAAACAAACACCATATAATAATTTCTTTTGGTGATTTTTTACGAGTCGTTGACATAGAAAATAATTTTTAATTAAATACACTGGTAAAAATTATACCAAAAAATAATTGTTAATTTAAATTTTTGTTGAATAGCACTAGAATGAGGCTGAAATTTCCATTTCATTTTAACTAACGTTAAAACAGGTTTTTAAATTTTTTAGAGCAAATAATTATAATTTTAATTATGTAAATTCTATTTCATAATGGAAATTTCATGCAATTATACAAATTCTATTTCACAGTGGAGATAACATTTAATTATAAAAAACTCTATTTCATAGTGAAAATTTAATTAAATTATATAAATTTTATTTCATAGTGGAGATTTAATAGTGGATCATTTAAATATAATTTAGAAATTTCATAGTGGAGATTTAATAGTGGATCATTTAAATATAATTTAGAAATTTCGTAGTGGTTGTAAATGAAATTCCATTTCCTGTACAGGATGCAAGTAATTAAAAAACACACATCTGAAAAACTGAATTACAAATAAGTTAAAAACTTAACCGCATTTCCTTTAGTTGTTTTAAAAAGTCGCCAATTACTATAACCCTTCGATCCAGGAAATGGCCCTCGAATCCAATAACTACGCTAACCATAGAGTTACAAAGGACTGGATCGATTTCCTCACATAACAAGCAGACCTAAGTTGGCCGTATTTCCTGGTAATAATACAACATAAGCGCTTAATAAATGACTGAGGGTGGTCGTTATTTATCCAAAAGGATCCCTTGTCTCGAATCTTTGTTATTTGGACGAGGAAATAGAACACACCCACGAACAAGCAGAAGATTGCACTGACCGCACAACAATATGATAGGATGATGGAACACTTAATAAGCAACAAACTCATTTGCACGAAGCTTTATTGCCAAGAGGGAAAGTCTACAACAGATTTATTTATTTATATGACGCCTCATGCAAGAAAATTATCTGAACTAATGCATGGAAATAAAAGTTATTTTTGTCGTGGACATATATTATTTCTAATAGTGTTGATGAAATTGTTGTGTGATGGTGATGAAATTGACATTACTGTGTAGTGGTGATGAAATGATCATTTTTGTGTAGTGGTGATGAAATTGTTTTCTAGTATATTATATTCTAGAAAAGGACTGGAAATTAATGTACTGAAAATTATTCGAGCCAATGCATGGAAATAAAAGCTATTTTTACCGCGGACATATATTATTTCTAATAGTGATGACGAAATTGTTGTGTGATGGTGATAAAATGGTCATTTTGTGTAGTGGTGATGAAATTGTTTTCTAGTATATTATATTCTAGAAAATGACAGGAAATTAATGTACTGAAAATTATTTGAAGCAATGCATGGAAATAAAAGCTATTTTTACCGCGGACATATATTATTTCTAATAATGGTGATGAAATTGTTGTGTGACGGTGACGAAATGGTCATTTTTGTGTAGTGGTGATGAAATTGTTTTCTAGTTCATTACGCACTAAAAAAAGACAATGATTGAACCTGGACAAAATCGTTTTTTTTTTTGGTAGAAAACTAGAACAAATACAAGAATTTAAAATAGAAAATCATTTTAATTTTAATACGGAAATACGATTCGACTTGTAGTAGAGATTAAAGTTTATATCTTAACTATAACATGATTAGTCATAAAAACTAACTTAATAATGTATAAAAACAACAAATTTAAACCAAATTGTTTAAGGACATTTAAAAGTTATTCTTATAATCCTACAACTGATAATATCGTTTAATATCTTTTATAACACATTTTAGCTAACTAATAAGTTATGCATACATATACGTGTGTATAATCTATACATAGACAGATATAGATGTATGTATGCATATCTATATATAGATATAGATAGATATACATGTAAGAAATCATTACATCAGTAAAAGGAAATATGCAAAATTATTTTTGCTTGGGATATATAAAACAAAGCAGCTTAATCGATTTTAAAAGTGGAGATATCATGCGATTAGTGCTGGAGATGAAGCTTTGCAATGCTAATAACAATCATATGTATATATATATATATATATACAGAGAGAGAGAGAGATGTTAAATATGATAAATAATCGTTAATTTTGTTTATTTCCTTTTTATTTTGTTCGAAAGTAAAAGTAGTAGTTAAAATCAAACTGTTTTTTTTTTATCTTAACTTAAAATAAAAAGAACATGGATTTATTTTTTTCGTATCACATTTTAAAATGTTTTTGACTTTATGTTTTTATTGAGTAGAATAGGAATTATAATAATTTACCACGTTTTTAAATTAAATTACACGATGATTTCGCTAACTTTTCTATATTTACTTAAATTAATTTCAATATTTTAATCAGTTAAACTATTTCATTTAAACTATTTCCAGAATCATATTTTAATATATTATTTAATGATTGACAACAAGGAAATCGAAGGAAAACTAGTATCATTATTAAAAGAAACTTAAATTATTACATTACGTAATTGCATTATTAAAAGAAAACTTTTGACATTTGTACTTTTTGATATTTACTGAAATCTTAAATAAACATTAAAAAGCATTATTTTAGAATTGTGTAATTGATGTTTGTATTATATAAACATAATATTTCATACACTTTAAATAACAATAACCATTTTTTGCATTAATTTACATCACCTAAATCCTCTAAATTCTATCTCCTAAAGGTGGTAAATTAAAGTATTTTTTAATTTACCACCTTTTTATTCATGTAATTAATATGTTTTAAGTACTTTAGCCTATACTCACAGTCAAAATTTATTCTAAATAATACTTATTGATTAACGAAAGTTTGAAATGCTAAGACAGAAAGTACAAAATGGTTTTTTTGTAAAAATTATTGGAATATCTTATTTTGAGGAAAAGGGAGAAGGTTTTATTGAATCTTAAATCTAAATCCTTTCAAGATTTATCTTAGTTGC
Organism: Caerostris darwini; assembly: GCA_021605075.1. Classification (NCBI taxonomy): domain Eukaryota; kingdom Metazoa; phylum Arthropoda; class Arachnida; order Araneae; family Araneidae; genus Caerostris; species Caerostris darwini. Next base: position 1,217,160 of record BPLQ01004481.1, read on the forward strand.
CTCGACTTTGAAGATACTTAACTTCTGATCTTGTAATTGAGTAGGAAAAGATTTAATTAATTTGCCGGGTAGGAAGAGTAAGTCTGGTAATAATCTATGAAGAAATTTAAATATAAACAATTCATCATTTTCAATTTTGAGCCGTTTAATTTCAGGATTATTTTCAGTTAGCCAGATAATTTATAAATTTATGCAGAAAGAAGTATTAAATCTTCAATTAAATAATTGTTTATGGATTATTTGAAAAAACATTCGATTTTCTTTTGTTATACTCTGAAAGATCAAAGGTTATAGGTGTTTTTAGTGGTGAGTTATGAATTTTATACTAATTATAATATTTTATGAGATTTTAGCTTTGACAGCATCTTTTGCAAGTTGAAATTTTTTTATTTCTTTACATGGAAACGCATTTTGATGGTTTGGTTTGGTTCAGAGTATATATAGAACGTTAAAAACAACGATTATCCAGATAATATATATACTCCTTCAAAAAGAAGGGTTAAATTTTCAGCTAAATAGCATTTTAAAAATTTTTACCCTTCTTCTTAGAATAAGACATTCCAGCAATTTTTACAGGGAAGACTTTGTAGTTTGAAAAAGTTGTAGGAAAGACTTTTGTTTTTTTTTTATTTTTTGTTTAAAAAGTCAATTTTACTATAATGTTTAATTCATTAGCATTTCATAATTTCGTTCAAGAATATTCGTGGCGTCAGATAAAATGTTTTTCCTCATACGTTTTAACATCAAGCACATTCTTGATTTACTAGTTAAGCATAATAATACAAATTATTTGTTGCGTTTTATTCGCATTTCTTTTATTTATAATTTGTTAATAGCGGTTTTTTTTTTAAATAAGCAGTAATGTTCGATTTGTCTCACTGTGTTTCTACTTTATTTGCAATGATTTGCGGACCTCTGTTTTTCATTCGATTATCTTACATAAAATTTATGATAAGTAGTATTTTTTATCAGGAAATACTTAAAACTAAAATTTTCAAAACTTTAAATTGTTTTTATTCCAAAAAAAATTGTATATCAGATATAAGTAATGAGCATTTTTAATTAAAATTTTTTTTTCTAAACTTGCAAAATTGAAAGAAACATTTCGGAATTTAGTTATTTCTCAGAATTTATTTTTCATTATTTCTTAGAATTTATTTTAGAATTTCTTAGAAATTTTTTATTTCTTATAATACTACAAAAATTTTATTATAACTATGAGTAATAAATATAAAACATTTATTTTTAGAATTTTACATGTAGTTTATATTAAATATGAGGCTTATCAATCTGAAATTTAAATATATTATATTTTGTTCGGTTTGTTTAAACGCTCAATATGTTTCTAATTTATTAGCAACGATTTACAGTCTTCTGAGTTTCATTCGATTCTCTTAAATGAAATTTATGGTAAGTAGTATTTTTATATCAGGAAAAATTTAAAACTAAAATTTTGAATTGTATATCAGAGGTATAAATAATGAACATTTTTAGTTAAAAACTTTTTTCTATACTTGCAAAATTAAAAGAAACATCTCGGACTATAGACCTTTTTTTTTTCCATTACTTATAATACTACAAAAATCTGAGTATAACTATAAAAAATAAATATAAAACATTTATTTTTAGAATTCCACTGGTAATTTATACCAAATATGAAAGTTATCAATTTGAAATTTATATATATTATATTTTGTTCAATTTGTCTCAATGCTCAATATGTTTCTATTTTATTAGCAACGATTTGCCGATTGTTTCAATCTATTATCGGGAAAAATTTTAACTAAACTTATCAATATGAAATTTACAATTAAAAACAATTTTAGATTTCGCAATTAAAAACAATTTTAGATTTCGCAATTAAAAACAATTTTATTACAAATATATAACTTTTTAAAGAGTATTCATTTTACACTTATACGTTTCTTTATTCATCAATGATTTTATATTGTTGTAGAAAATCATAAAAACAGCAATTAAAAATGCTTGTGGTTGTTTTTCTGTAATAAAACCTTGTAAAAAATATATATTTCCAATCTTTCGTTGACATTTAAACCCAAATTATGTTACGATCTTAAAAAACGGAATATATTATTTCAGTAAATATGAATCTATAAATTGATTGGTGTTACTGTGAAAACGTAAGTTACGTTAAGAAATATTCGTACTCAAATTTTATGATACTTTTAAGGTCATAATTTTTAGTTATAATCAATTTGATGAAATCCATAAAAACTTTCAGTTAATATTTATTCGAACTGTGCATTTAGAAGTTATTGCACAAATTCATTCAGTTTTTGTTCAACCTTATATTTTTTTTTGTTCAACCTTAACTCTATATACAAATGCAAACTAGCAAAACGTTTATGAATATTTACAAAATAAATTTATCACCACAAAAAATTTTGACAGTCCGCATTTATTCAAAATACGATTTTATGAATATAAAAAAATTCTATTTCTGAATAATGCTCAATTTGTTGCAAAATTTGAATACGAATAATTCCAAATTTATTTGATAAAATTCCGAACTTTATCAATTATTTTAAAAGAAGTTAAATCTAGAAATCTAATTAATTAATTTTATCACTATAAAATGCATACTTTCTCATGTTTACTTTTCATACTTTATAATGCATACTTTTTCGGTATTAAATGCAACTTTGAATTATTTTAAATAAATGTTGAATCATGACGAATAATTTTAATTTATAATTCTAGCATTTCTTAAAAAGTGAACAAAATATATTACATACTAATGAATAAATTAGTCTAAATTCACAATATAACATTATATTTTTATATAATTTTGTATATACTTTCCAAAAAGATTATTTTTGGAAATACATTGATTTTTTTAATCAAATCGATACTTCGCAAAGATTTTTTACTTGTATTAACAAATCAAAATATATTTTCAGTGTAATTTCTACACATTACATGCATTATTTTAAATTATGAAAAAATTAGTCAACGATGATTTTTTATAGAAAGTTTTGAAAACATTAATATATTTTTTTTATTTTAAATATTACCATACAATACCAATTAATTTCAAACTAAAAAATGGTTATATTTAAAATACAGGATTAAAAAAAAAATTTATCACATATAGCTATTTTTTTTTTTTAATTTTTTTTTTTGCAAGTAACCGAAGAAATAAATAATTAATTTAAAAATAAATAAATGTACTGTACGAATGAAGCCAAGCTGAACACTTACTTACCTATCCAAAAAAAGGTGACCAACTTCAGCCTCTACCCTTTGAAGCCACGGTGCACCATCAAACCTTTACTGTTGAGGGAACTCTGCTCGCATCTTTGGAAAGAGATGAGTAAGTTATGCTCTTGCATCATCAGAATTTCGTAAGTGTCTGACACGGGGAGGGATGAAGGCTTCGCCTTGATGCGGATGCAAGTCAACTGTTTCTTGGCTTGCTCGAGTTACAGGGCAGATTAGCAATCTGTAGATAATGTGGCGCCATCTAGTAGTCACATTGTCAACTCAATTTAGGATTGATCTGAGTCATAGAATTAGGATTGATCGTTGAGGAAAGTGAGTCATTGTTTGTCAGGCATTAAAAGCAGATCAATTGGATCTTGTATAAGTATATGTTGTTGGTCAAATTTATTGAATCGATTTTTTAATTTATGCGATACAGTAATACAGTGAAAGCATTGCATACAATTAGAGTAAATTTAACAATGCATATTCAATAAACGTTTTATATTGTATTAAAAACTAGTTTCAACAATTGTCTCTTTCGAAATTTTGAAGGAAAAATGGTTGGGAATTCTTGAAAAATGCATTAAATCACCTGATTCTTTAGAAATAATCTGTTTAAGAACGATTTTTCTGTTTAGTCAGTTTTAAATATTGATTATCATTCAAAATAAAATGTTTCTTAAGAAATTCATTTAAGTTCTTAAGAAACATTTTATTTTGAATGATAATCAATTTTTATATCAATATTATATTTTTATCAATATATATATTGATAAAAAATATTTTTGTATCAACATTTTTATAAAAATATTCATATTTTTATAAAATGAATATTAATAATTTATGAATAGTTTAAAATGAATATTTTTATTAAAAATCTTTTGCAAAAGGAATTGCTGATAAAATCAAATAAATTCATTATACACAAATTCAAAATAATTTTTTTTTTCTACGAGAATGTTATTCAACCTGGTGGCTTCCGCCATATACGACGCAAATGCAGGAACAATTACTCCTAAAAGTCTTTCCTTCATTCAGTGGGATGTACATGGTATACATAAATGGAACACGAAACCAATGCTATCAAAAAAAATATAATAATAATAACTGAATATGTCCCCCCGCCCCCGTCGTTTACTAGTAAAGCTTACAAGAACACAAGGGTTTGATTTCCATTGATGAATTGCACTGCGATTACTGTTTATAAAATGGAGTAGATTAAGCGGAATCATAACAGAATATTTTATATTGGTTATTGAACTATTGTAATTGCAGAGTGATCTTTGAAGTGAGTGATCTTTGAGTGATCTTTTAGAGTGATCTTTGAAGTTGCAATTTATCTTTCCTTTCACAGGTTACTAAATAGAACAATTTTTATATTTCTTTTATTTCTATTTTATTTTCTAACTATATTTAATATTATTTATTATTATTTTGATATTTAAAGAGGATCAACGGACAATATGAGGTAAAACAAAAAATGGACATAGCTGAAATCTATGAGTTCTATGTTTTCTCCAAGACCAGAAAGAAAATCCATTAAGTAAACTCTGAGAAACCTCCTTAAAAAAATAATAATAACAAAATCATGAGTCAGCTGTAGACAAAACAGAAGGAGGTATTGGTTATAAATAATTACATATATGTGTGTGTGTGTGCGTGCGTGCGTGCGTGCGTGCGTGTGTGTGTATATGCGGGCGTGTGTGTGCGTGCGTGCGTGATTGTGTGTGTGTGATCTGTGGAAAATGCTTGTTGCATAATTCTCAATCTCTATCAATTGCTTCCAATGTAAGATTAATAAATAAAAAAATATTGAACAAAGAAATGAAACAACATTACTTTCTTTTTAAGGAGGTTTCATATGTGAAAGTGATTATTTTCAGTGATTTTACCCCGTACTCTATGGAATAAAATTTTTACTAAAACGCAAATGTGTAAATGTTCATCTTAATTATTTTTTTTCTTTTTTAATCTGTTAAACTATTAATGAATTCGTTTTAAGTCTTCATCAAAATCTGAAATCAAAGAATTCTTTTTAGAGTAATCTTTAAAGTTACAACTTATCCTTTCTTTCACAGGTTACTAAACAGAATATTTTTTATTTTTCCTTTATTTCTATTTTATTTCTTAATTTAATTTGTTATTATTATTATTATTTTGTTTTTTAAAGAGAATCAAAGCAAAATAACTAGGTAAAAAAATTTGAATATGAGCAGAAATTAATCTTCCGATGTATTAATTTGTTAAAATTTTACTGGGTAGCTTTTTAAAATCCAATTATTATTAGTCTAGTTTTCCTGTTGTCAATGTCGTAACTGCATTCCTGTTATCAATGCTGTTATTGTATTCCTGTAATCAATGTTGAAAAAATAATATTTTTTTATTTACTATTTATTACATATGATGATGATGAATGAAGTGGTATATTGGGATGTGAAGCAACAAGAACTATAATCCCCTAATCACTATATATATGATCAGTTAGTTTTTCCTTATTTTTAATATGTCACTCTCCATAACGCTCTACGATCGTATTATACCGGGACCTACGGTTTAAAGTGGATTCCGAACCACTACAAACATCCATGGCACCGCCGGGACTCGAACTCGAAACCTGTGGTACCCAGCGCCAGAGAGCTAGCCACTCTGCTATTCAGGCCCCATTTATTACATATTTCTATTTTTCGAAACATATCAAATTTTCCTTCATTATATTTTATATAATAAAGAAAATCCCTTTAAATAATCCCCTTAAAAAGTAAACCCCTTAAAAATTTGGTAATATGTTTAAAAAATAAAATTTCATATTGCATATTGCTTTTCATATCTTTATTTTTAATGCTACTTTGTTCTTCTTAGGAATATTTTTCGCTGTCCGTTGCTTTCAAAAATGCCTATTTATTTTTCTTAAAAGATATAATATATTTCAAAAAAAATTCTTATTTCTGAATTACATTAAATTCAATTGACAGAAATATCACATCATTAAACTTAAAGACTGTAGAAAATATAGATTTCGGAAAAAAAAATAGATTAAATTTAACAAAATGTTATTTTTACCTAAAAACGATGATATTTAATTTTCAAGTACGTTGTATCTTTTATAATCTATCTGGTCATAAAAGACATCAACTTTATTTTATTTTATATCAAAAATACGGGTTTTGGACACATAAAAAAGATGAAACGGGATAATTAATAGTTGAATTAATGGCCTTTACATGGATTATCCAGATTGGTTTGGTTTGTTACTCTACGGTCATTTTATGCTCACTTTTGGCTAATTAGGCAGGAACCTACTGTTTAATGTTGATTCTTAGCCACTACTACTACTACTACACCACACCACACCACTGTGCCTAGAGCTGAGTTGCCCCTATACAGTTTGGGAATGATGCGGGTGAAAGGAAAGGACGCACGATGGAGGCGGAAAAGTTATGCATAATTCACTTTTGGAGGTACAGAAACTGAACAATGGGGAAAATTCATGCAAGAACAGAACTAAATGACAAAAATTGAAAAAAATTGAAAAAGGAGGAATATGAAATGCGAAAAATAAAAAAAAACGTTAGGTAAGAGATTTAAGAGAAAAAATTAAAAGCAATATGATACACACTACATAGGAGATTATACAAATCAGAGAGCTGAAGGAATATTCATCAAATCAATTATTATAGAATTTAGAAAATCTTAATAGCTAATAAATAAATCGACGGTAGGAGCAGTTGCTGCAAAATTATGGACAAAGGTAATAAGAAAAAAAAAAAAAAAAAAAAAAGGCAGGAGATATTACATAGGAGATAAATATGCTAGGTATATAACTAGAAAAATGGTATTCACATAAAAAATTTTTGATTTTGCGATTTGAAGTCTAATAATGAAAAAGAAAACGAATTGTTTCAAATTTAGTGTGCCCTAGAAATATGCTGATGGACCCACTTAAATTATATACATTATAATACAAAATTTCCTTTGATACATACACAAGCATAAATTGTTTTGTAAAACAAATTACTTAAATGTTCAAACATAGTACGGTTATGTTACCTTAAATATATACACAAGCAAAGATTATTTTATAAAGTTAATTACTTTACATGATTCACAATAATAAATTATTTTAACAGTGAATTACCTTAATATTCTAACACAGTATATGCAAACACTTAGATTATTAAAAAAGTAAAATTACTTAAAATATACAAGCAAAATAAAATATATATATATATATATACACACACACTTAAATCTTTGTGAGAAGCAAAACTATAAGTATATACACATGATGAGTAAACACATGTCAATTGTTTTATAAAGCAGGATTACTCTGTTTATAAATACATTCACACACGCACAGAGTAAGAAAAATATATATATGTAGAAAAAGGAAGTATGTTACTAAAGATTGTTTAAAAATTTGTGTACAAAATATTGTTTGACACTTAGTCCGGGATAAGTAAGATTTGATTTTCACAAATAAAGTTTATCATGCTTCGGATTTTGAGTCGAGACCCTTTGCATTTTAAGATGTTAATCTTCCATTGAATAGTATTCTCTTCGGAAGGTTTCTTCATATGCCATGATAAAGTAAGTGGGCAGGAGGTAGCATAGTGAAGAGGATTACCCACATCTCCACAAGAACAATAGCTTGCGTCCCTCAGATGAAATCGTTGTAGGTAAGAGGGAAATGGACCATGCCCTGTTAAAAACATGGTTTCCTCTCTTGTCCATCCAGCAGAATATGCCTACCCTTTTTTAATAATTTCATAAATAGGTCGACCCGTTAATCCTTCATCCCACTGTTTTTGCCATTTAGAAAGGAGGTGATTATTTAAAAAACCTTTCAATTCTGAAAGGGGACTTTTTATTTGAATTGGCTGGCCATTTGATATGCCTTGCTTGGCAAGCTCATCAGCGGTTTCATTGCCGAGATGTCCAATATGTGCTTTTATCCATCCCAATTTTATCAGTTTATTGGAGTGGAGATAACACTGAATTTCCCTTGCGAGTGGATGTGGTGTAAAAGGATTTAAAATAGCTAGTAGTCCAGAGAGGCTATCAGACCATATTTTTACATGTTTTCTTGTTGTGGATACATGTCTAATTGCTTCGCGGATGGCTATTAGCTCTGCTTGGAAAACAGAGTTATGAGGGTTCAATTTACCCATCCACTCTGAAATTTTTATCCCATTTTTGAAGGAGCAAAATGCTGCCCCTGTGCCTTCACTCGATTTCGAGCTGTCCGTATAAAAGGTCTCAGCATTTGTTGAAAAGAACTGTGTCCGTATGTCAACTTGATTGCAGATATTAAAACAATGGATTGGGTGGAGTGACAATCCTGCAATCTTCTGCTCAAAGTCATCCTCTGCTATTTGAAGAGTTTCCATCTGTAAGTTTTTACTAGTTCTAGACACAACAGTGAATGCAGCTTTTGCTTGCAATTTAAGTGAAGAGGGGCGAGACCAGTGATAATCTGAAGAGCAGCTGTTGATGTGGTTCTGTATGCCCCAGTTATATACAGAAGGAAGAGTCTTTGAATAGATTGCAATTTTTTTTCAATTCTAGAGGTTGGAAAGAGTGCCCAGACTGCTGCTCCGTGACACTCTTTCCGCTATCGTCTTGTATAAGATTCGCCTGAATTCTTGTTTTGTACCCCAGGTGTTACCGGCACTCCTTCGTAACAAACGACTTATATCTGTTGCTCTTTTGTCTTGTTCACTTAGATGTTTCGCCCAATTGAGTTTTTCGTCGATGAAAACACCCAAGTATTTAACGAATTTTTTTCCTTTTGATGGAATCATTTCCCCATTTGATAACGGGCCCTCTTGACAGCTTTCCTATGACGAGGTAATTCGTTTTCTCTATAGATATAGATAGCTGATGTTTATCTGTCCAAATTTTAAACTTCTGGAGGGATTCGTTTGAAAGTTTTTCTAGTCCCCGTCTAGTTGGACTTTTAATGGCAAATATGAAGTCGTCTGCAAAGGCTTGCAAATGCACTGCTGGAGGCCATTGATAATTGAGTACCTCATCTTCCCACATTATTGGTCCATTACAAGAACCTTGAGGACAACCTTTAGATTGTTCCCACATTACTGGACCTTCACTTGTTTGAATTGCAACTAATCTTTGGGCTAAGGTGTCCAGAAGAGTTTCTGTAACATCTGAAGGTTGCAGAACTTTCTTCATTCTATTTCGGATTGAATTATATTGAAGGTTATCAAATGCACCCTTAATATCTAAAGAAATGATTACTATGTGTTGTTGTTGTTGTTTAGCATCGTAGACGAAGTCCATTAGAGCTATGAGCGCATCATCGACTGATCTACCTATACGAAATCCATATTGTCGGGAATTCAGCTTATTTAATTCTTGAAGTTTGAAGGATAATCTTTGGGTTAAGAGTTTTTCTAGAACTTTGCCTATAGTGGGGAGAAGAGAAATTGGTCTGTAGGAATTATGATCTGCTTTGTCTTTGCCTTTCTTATGGAAAAGGACCACAACTCCTATTTTAAAGGCGTTTGGGAAAGTATGGAACTGTAAACATTTGTTAAAGAGCTTATGGAAAATATCTGGAAAATAATCATTAATAATGTGAACGAATTGGTTATCTATGCCATCAAATCCAGGAGCCTTCCCTTTTGGTAGCGTTTGTATCACTCTTTTAATTTCTTCTTTAATAAATGGCGGATCTTTAGCAAAAGAGAAAGTTTCAGGAAGAGAAGAAAGGATATATTTTTTTCCAGAAGTTTCTTGGCAATTGCTTTGCTATTCCCACTTCCTGACACATCTATGGCTTTAAAGATTTCTGATGGGGGAAGGGAAGTATTGATTGTGGTCTTGAAAGGTTTTCCAAAAGGAGTACCTGATTCTGAGCAGAATTTTCTCCAGGCTTGACGTTTTGTGTGGAGAATTTTTTTTATAGGTTGCTCTTGTTTTGGAGTAAACCGAAGTATAGTTTTCTTTTTCAACCCCTTCCGATTTGTGCATTCTTCTTCTAAGAGCATTTAATTGCTTTTTTCTTATTTCTAGTTGTGAGTTCCACCAGGTAAGAGGTTTATTTTTTACTATTGTTTTGATTCGATATGCTTTAGAGCATGCTTTAACAATGTTTTTTTGAAGAATGTGAGTAGCTTCATTTAGTTGACTCCCATTACGAACATTGTTCAACGTGGAAATTAAACTAGGAAAAGATGGAGAGAAGGCATTAAAGAAATTTTTATGTCCCCCGAAAGCAGTTTTAAATCTTTTAAATGTAATAGTTTTACTTTCATAATGTATAGTTGTTCTTATGTATTTGTGATCACTGAGAGTTTCTTCCTCTAGAACTTCCCAGTCACATCTAGAGGCCAATTCTGCTGAAGAGACGAGAGTAACATCTGGCCATCCCTTGCTATTGCGATGTACAAAAGTTGGCTCTGATTTTCTATTGTTTAATAAATGGAAGTCATTTGCTGCTAAGAACTCCTCCACTAACAAACCTCTAGCGTCTTCTGAATTATAGCCCCAACTTGTGCTGTGTGCATTTAGGTCTGCTCCAATTAACAATTTCTAATGTTCAATCGAAGAAGTGAAACTGTTAATCTCATTTAAAGTCGTTTGGAGATTATCGTAAGGTGAACAGTATCCTGAAATTATAGTAAGGGGTTGATTGTTTTCAGAGATTTTTATTGCCACTGCACTCCTACTTATCCCCAGCACAATCGGCAATTGAACGTTTGGGAGAGCGACAATGCCTGCTTTTCCATTTTGGGATAACCAACTTTTCCAAGTTCTGGGTATTCCTTCAATTCTATTATTTTTGACATAAGGTTCTTGGACGAGAATTAAATCCGTTTTAAATTTCTGAACAAGTAGATTTAATAAAATAGTAGCTACTTTGGATTTTCTCAGGTTGATTTGCACAATGTTCAAGTTAATGGAATTTTGATCTTGGAGCGTCCATTGAGGAAAATTAGTAAGTTGATCAGTTGTATTGTAAGGCTCAAGATAAGAAGACATTGTAATGTCCAAATTTGGAACTATATTTAGTGTATGTTTAATGGATGTAGGTCTTTAAAAAAGAAAAATAATAAAAATTAAATATATATATTTGTATATATATATAATAATGATAATAAAAACAACTGCAAGACTTTTAATAGATTACTGACCTTTTGTATGCTATGATTTATTTTATGATCCATGTCACCGCCAGGATTCGAACCCGAAGCCTACGATACCAACGGCCAGAGCACTAGCCAATTGGTCATCAGGCCGCCAAGTTATCTGGAAGAAAATCATTTTACTCTTCAGATTTCTTTGAGAGGCCTGAATTACCGAGTGTGTAGCTCTCGGTGCCACAGGTTTTGGGTTCGAGTCCCGATGGTGCCATGGATGTTAATAGTGGTGCGGAATCCACTTTAAATCATAGCTCCCGGTCTAATATAATCGTAGAGCGTTGTCTTGAGGTTTAGTCAGTCTTCAGTCCTCATGGTTCCTCGCTAAAAAGTGAAGCTGCATATTACCCTTAGCCATAGAAGTCGCCTGCAATAGGGTCGCTTGAACCTGGTGTAGGCTTTCTTAAACCAGGGGGATTAGTAACAACAACAATAGATCTGTTTGATATCATATGCAAAAATTAATATTTATACTATGGTTGATTTCCCCTCCATAAGTTAGAAAAAAAGTGGGTCTCAATATTTTTCTCAAATTTTTTCATCACGTTCAGATCATTTAAATATTTTTCACTCTTCCTATCGCTCGAGTGATTCTGTCTGACAATAAATAATTTTTTTGAATAAATATTCAATCCTCAGGAATAAGTTTCTCAAGTTGTAAAAGCCGTCGTCTCTCTTCAGAAAGTCAGAACTATCTTATTTTGGTAAACGTCTATACTATTTGGGCAACTGTATGGTTATTCAGTTTATTCAATATTCAGCCCGATTCGCGGTTCAGTCACAACGTGTGTTGCTGGCGAGCATTAGGGCTGAGGTTCTTTCAGCTGGCGGCTTTATTGTAGACACTGTTTTCAAAAAACCAGGAGTCTCGATAGTGTTTGTGATGTTCAGCATATTGCCTCATTTGTCGGACTGCTGGGTGGGAGTTTTACAGGGTTTATCCCATATGATACGCAAATGCGGAATAGTTCCCCTTAAAATGCCACCTGGACACTGCCCACTTATTCTCATAGGATGCCCGTCTAGTGCTGCAGGACACTGAGGATAAGCCATGACACAGAGCCTTCAAATGTTTTTTTTTTACTTTTTCATTTTTTTAACGATAGTTTTCACTTTCTGAAGTATTTAAAGTCATTTTTCAGAAAGTGAGAACTATCGTATTCCTTCGCCTCGAGTGATTTTTGTCTGATCATAAGCGGTTTTTAGGAATATGAAATAAGTACTAGAATATGAACAGCTTTTATGAATATGAAATAAGTATTGGAATATGAACAGCTTTTATGCATAGACATGCTTTTTTTTCTTCTTTTTTTTACGATAATTTTCACTTTCTGAAGTATTTAAAGTCATTTTTCAGAAAGTGAGAACTATCGTATTCCTTCGCCTCGAGTGATTTTTGTCTGATCATAAGCGGTTTATAGGAATATGAAATAAGTACTAGAATATGAACAGCTTTTATGAATATTAAATAAGTATTGGAATATGAACAGATTTTATGAATATGAAATAAGTATTGGAATATGAACAGCTTTTATGCATAGACATGCTTTTTTTTCTTTTTTTTTTTAAAGATATTTTTCACTTTCTGAAGTATTTAAAGACATTTTTCAGAAAGTGAGAACTATCGTATTCCTTCGCCTCGAGTAATTTTTGTCTGATCATAAATGGTTTTTATGAATATGAAATAAGTACTGGAATATGAACAGCTTTTATGAATATGAAATAAGTATTGGAATATGAACAGCTTTTATGAATATGAAATAAGTATTGGAATATGAACAGCTTTTATGCATAGACATGCTTTTTTTTTTTTTCTTCTTTTTTTTTTTTAAGATACTTTTCACTTTCTGAAGTATTTAAAGTCATTTTTCAGAAAGTGAGAACTATCGTATTTTGATTAACTTGGCACTCCAAATGTCATTCTTATGAAAATACTGCTTAGGCAACTGCGTGTCTATTCAGTTTACTCAATATTCATCTGCTAACTGCAACTGACTTCAGCATGTAAATGTCAAAATTAGTGAGATAAGCAAAGGTGAATGATTACTTTAATAGAAGTCCACTTGATTAATAAACTGAAAAAACAGTCTTCATTTCGATCATATACATTGTCTGGCAATATTATAGAGTGAGTTTACTTTTAGGGACTTTCAAAATGTTTTCAGGTATCAGTGGCGAATAGCGTCATATCAAATACCTGGTATAAAAAATAAACTTAATAAGTTATTATTATATTGCGTTATAAATAAGTCTGAAAATAAAATCAATAATTTGCACCGATTTGGAGTGTTTGCAATCTTAAAAATAAAATCCAGTTTAGTTGATAGTATACCGACTCCTACACTCTTAACATTGTATCAATGCAAAACTTAAAAATTAAAGTAATCATTCATTCTCAGGCGGAATTACTTTTACGAAAGTTCAATTATTATTTTTGGTCGTGTAATAAGTAAAAATAAAAAATATATAAAATTAATTTAATTATTAAAAATTATTTACACATATGTATTTCTTTTTTATATATAAAAAAACATGCAATATGAAAAAATGAAGAAGCAAAAAAAAAAAAGAATTCCATGCGTTATATAATAATACATTCAATTTAATGAACACATAAAATTAATTTAATAAGTAATTATTTTGATATGATTGATTTGATATTAATTTTGATATTAATTATTATTAATATGACCAATATATATATTATGTATGTCTTCTAAGTGTTTTCATGATAACACAAGATAAAATGCGTATTTTATTTTTATAATTAATTACTATAGCTTTAAAATCCCGCTGAACTACGAAATTCTCACCTGATATTTTCTTTCACGTTTTCCCAAATCGTGAATCGTGTGCTTGTTCTTCAGAAACCCGGAAGTCACGTTCACTTACAGGATAACCACACTAAAGTAATTTTTGTTATAAATGATTTTGTTTCTTAAGATAGTCATAGATCGGATAAAAACATTGCTATTTAGGTAAGGTTGACGGAGTCAATGTAAATGATACAAAAGTAACTATTGAACTTAAGAATAATTTGCAGAACCATTTTTAATTACCTTGCTTCTCAAGATTACAGAATTATAAAAATGATAAAAATAAAAAAATATATATAAATTATAAAAATTATTAAATTATTATAAATTAGAGAAATGAATTATTATTCTGATAATGTTTATGATATGAATTTAAATTATATTAAAGTAACTACTGGACATAAGAATAATTTACTGGACCACTTTTTAACTACCTTGCTTCTCGAAATATATGCAAGTCAGAGAAATGAATTATTATTCAGATAAGGCTCATGACGTGAATTTAAATGATACAAAAGTAATTACTGGACATAAGAGAAATTTGCTGCACCATTTTTTTCAATTACCTTGCTTCTTAAGATATATATAAATCAGAGAAATGAATTGTTATTGAGGTAACGTTGACGGTCTCAATGTAAAAGATACAAAAGTAACTACTGGACCTAAGAGCAATTTGCTGAACCGAATTTTTTAATCAACCTTGCTTCTCAAGATATATAAATCAAAAAAATGAATTGTTATTAAGATAATGTGGTTGATATGAATATAAATGATACAAAAGTAACTACTGGACGTAAAAGTAATTTTCTGGACAATTTTTTTTATTATCTTGCTTCGCAAAATACATATAAAACAGAGAAATGAATTATTATTGATAAAATGTGAATTTAAATGATGCAAAAGTAATTACTGGACATAAGAGAAATTTGCTGGCCCATTTTTTTAAATTACCTTGCTTCTCAAGATATATATAAATAAGAAAAAGGAATTGTTATTGAGGTTATGTTGCCGATATCAATGTAAAAGACACAAAAGTAACTACTGGACCCAAGAGCAATTGGCTGGACCGAATTTTTTAAACTACCTTGCTTCTCAAGATACATAAATCAGAAAAATTAACTATTATTGAAATAATGTTGATGATATGAATTTAAATGATATTAAAGTAACTATTGATCCTAAAAGTAATTTACTGGACCATTTTTTAATTATCTTGCTTCTCAAGATATTTATAAATCAGAGAAATAAATTATTATTAAGATAATGTTGTTGATGTGAATTTAAATGATACAAAAGTAACTACTTTGACGCAAGAGTAATTTTCTGGACAATTTTTTTAATTACCTTGCTTCTCAAAATATATGTAAATCAGAGAAATGAATTATTATTGATATAATGTGAATTTAAATGATGCAAAAGTAATTACTGGACATAAGAGAAATTTGCTGGACCATTTTTTTAATTACCTTGCTTCTCAAAATACATGTAAATCAGAGAAATTAATTATTATTGATATAATGACGAATTTAAAAGATACAAAAATAACTACTGGACCCAAGAGCAATTGGCTGGACCGAATGTTAAAAATTACCTTGCTTCTCAAAATACATAAATCAGATAAATGAATTATTATTGAAATAATGTTGATGATATGAATTTAAATGATATTAAAGTAACTATTGATCCTAAAAGTAATTTACTGGACAATTTTTTAATTATCTTGCTTCTCAAGATATTTATAAATCAGAGAAATAAATTATTATTAAGGCAATGTTGTTGATGTGAATTTAAATTATACAAAAGTAACTACTTTGACGCAAGAGTAATTTTCTGGACAATTTTTTTAATTACCTTGCTTCTCAAAATATATGTAAATCAGAGAAATGAATTATTATTGATATAATGTGAATTTAAATGATGCAAAAGTAATTACTGGACATAAGAGAAATTTGCTGGACCATTTTTTTAATTACCTTGCTTCTCAAAATACATGTAAATCAGAGAAATTAATTATTATTGATATAATGTGAATTTAAATGATGCAAAAGTATCTACTGGACCTAAGAGCAATTTACTGGCCGAATGTTTAAAATTACCTTGCTTCTCAAGATACATAAATCAGAAAAATGAATTATTATTGAAATATTGTTGATTATGAATTTAAATGATATTAAAGTAACTACTGGGCCTAAAAGTAATTTACTGGAACATTTTTAATTATCTTGCTTCTCAAGATATTTATAAATCAGAGAAATAAATTATTAATAAGATAATGTTGTTGATGTGAATTTAAATGATACAAAAGTAACTATTGGACGTAAAAGTAATTTTCTGGACCATTTTTTTAATTCCTTGCTTCTCAAAATACATATAAATCAGAGAAATGAATTATTATTGATATAATGTGAATTTAAATGATGCAAAAGTAATTACTGGACATAAGAGAAATTTACTGGACCATTTTTTTAATTACCTTGCTTCTCAAAATACATGTAAATCAGAGAAATTAATTATTATTGATATAATGTGAATTTAAATGATGCAAAAGTATCTACTGGACCTAAGAGCAATTTACTGGACCGAATGTTTAAAATTACCTTGCTTCTCAAGATACATAAATCAGAAAAATGAATTATTATTGAAATAATGTTGATGATATGAATTTAAATGATATTAAAGTAACTATTGATCCTAAAAGTAATTTACTGGACCATTTTTTAATTATCTTGCTTCTCAAGATATTTATAAATCAGAGAAATAAATTATTATTAAGATAATGTTGTTGATGTGAATTTAAATGATACAAAAGTAACTACTTTGACGCAAGAGTAATTTTCTGGACAATTTTTTTAATTACCTTGCTTCTCAAAATATATGTAAATCAGAGAAATGAATTATTATTGATATAATGTGAATTTAAATGATGCAAAAGTAATTACTGGACATAAGAGAAATTTGCTGGCCCATTTTTTTAAATTACCTTGCTTCTCAAGATATATATAAATCAGAAAAATGAATTGTTATTGAGGTAATGTGAGTTTAAATGAGGCAAAAGTAATTACTGGACGATAATTTGCTGGACAATACATGTAAATAAAGAAATTAATTATTATTGATAAAAGTATCTACTGGTCCTAAGAGCAATTTACTGGCCGAATGTTTAAAATTACCTTGCTTCTCAAGATACATGAATCAGAATAAAATTAACTAAATGATATTAAAGCTGACCCAAGAGCAATTGGAAATATTGTTGATTATGAATGGACTGAATTTTTATGGAAAATTACCTTGCTTCTCAAAATACATATAAATCAGAAAAATGAATTATTATTGAGATAATGGGAATTTAAATGGTACAAAAGTAATTACTGGACATAAGAGTAATTTGCTGGACCATTTTTTTCAATTACCTTGCTTCTGAAGATATTTATAAATCAGAGAAATTAATTATTATTAAGATAATGTTGTTGATGTGAATTTAAATGATACAAAAGTAACTACTTTGACGCAAGAGTAACTTTCTGGACAATTTTTTTAATTACCTTGCTTCTGAAAATATATGTAAATCAGAGAAATGAATTATTATTGATATATTGTGAATTTAAATGATGCAAAAGTAACTACTGGACATAAGAATAATTTGCTGGATCTTTTTTTTTCAATTACCTTGCTTCTCAAGATATCTATAAATCAGAGAAATGAATTGTTATTGAAGTTAGGTCGACGGTATCAATGTAAAATATACAAAAGTAACTACTGGACGTAAGAGGAATTTGCTGGACCGAATTTTTAAAATTACCTTGTTTCTCAAGATATATGAATCAGAAAATTGAATTATTATTGAAATATTGTTGATGATATGAATTTAAATGATATTAAAGTAACTACTGGTCTTAAAAGTAATTTATTGGACCATTTTTTAATTATCTTGCTTCTCAAGATATTTTTAAATCAGAGAAATAAATTATTAATAAGATAATGTTGTTGATGTGAATTTAAATTATACAAAAGTAACTACTGGACATAAGAATAATTTGCTGGGCCATTTTTTTCAATTATCTTGCTTCTCAAGATATATATAAATCAGAGAAATGAATTGTTATTGAGGTAAGGTTGACGGTATCAATGTAAAAGATACAAAAGTAACTACTGGACCTAAGAGCAATTTGCTGGACCGAATTTTTAAAATTACCTTGCTTCTCAAGATATATAAATCAGAAATATGAATTATTATTGAAATAATGTTGATGATATGAATTTAAATGATATTAAAGTAACTACTGGGCCTAAAAATTAATTTGCTGGTATTAATTTTGTTTCTCAAGATATATATAAATCAGAGAAAGAGTTATTTTTGAGATAATTTTGATGATGGGAATTTAAATGGCATTAAAGTAGCCACAGAGCATAGGAATAATTTTCTGCATTATATCCACTTACCGTGTGTCTTTAAATATACCTATCGGGAAAATTAAGAATTATGGATATAAGGTAGTGTTTTGTTGAACATCAGTGGGCCTCAAGTCCATTTTCAAATACCACAAATAGCCCACCGACGGAGAATGAGAAGAGGGCAGTCCGGGAGGATTTTAAGGGGAACTGGTCCGCATTTGAGTGCCGTATAAAGGGGGGTACTCCCATCGGGCAGCTTAACTATCGACACGATATTTTTTACATGCATTGTCATTATTGCATCTCCTTGTTTTTGATAGCAGTGATTACAATAATGCTAGCAGTGAGCTAGCAGTGCCCACATACATACTTGCTGCGCATGTTGCTACTGGGCCATACTTCGGTCTTTAACATAAGGCTGTCGATGTCAATTTAAATAATACAAAAATGACAACTGAGAATAAGTGTAATTTGTCTACCTATCTGTATGTACAATATTCCAATGAAACTTAAAATACTATAGCACTTAGCGTTCTAATTATTATTTTTTCTCTAAGGATATTCTTCTTTGTATTTAGGCAAAAAATTATGAGAAAAATCTAATTAGTTCTGTTTTAATTAAACAAAATTAATCTTCCATCTGGTATTATTTAGTGGCCTCTGGTGGTTTGATTTAGAAATTCTCTGAAATTTAAAAAAGTATTGTTAAACAATTGACTAAAATAAATTTAAATGTTACGAAGATTCAATTTTTGATGTTTATGCGATTGTGATTTATTGAATACATTTTATCATCAGTCAACCAATTTAAAAAAAAAAAGTAGTTGAAAGGAAACACTGCGGGATAGTAAAGCAGGAGGATCTTTTAAGAAACTATCTATACGCCTTCATCAATAAACAACTTTTAAATAGTAACATAAAAATAAAATTAATAAGCATAAGAATAAATAAGCAAAAAATAAATAGCATAAAATTTTAGGGAATTGTAACTATGCAGGTTCAGTGAGGTAGGGAATCTTTCTTATAATTAACAGGATTGCAGTTTTATCAGAGCCAGTGAATGAAACAGTTTCATTTCAATTGTTTAGTTGATTCTATGTGTTTTTTTTTTACTTTATGCCCTAACCATACTTTCCAAGGAAACGCAAGGTGAGTGGTCAAGTCAATTTTGGTGGTCAGTTCATTTATTCTCTCTCTACATCATTTCCCGACATGTCGCATTACATTCTTCTGTCTAACAAAATATAGGGAAAATAAATACCCTAACATTGCTAGATAAGCATCTAAAACAAGAATAACTGCTTGATAAAGTAGAATAGACAGTAACAAGAATAACTGCTTGATAAAGTAGAATAGACAGTAACAAGAATAACTACTTGATAAAGTAGAATAGACAGTAACAAGAATAACTGCTTGATAAAGTAGAATAGACAGTAAAAAGAATAACTGCTTGATAAAGTAGAATAGACAGTAACAAGAATAACTGCTTGAGTGTTGTGATGGGTCAATCTGCAATACATACCAAGCAAGACCATAAAAATGCTTGATGAGGGTCTTCACTAACCCTTTATTTCGGCTCATTATATTTCACTCTAGATTTCATGAAAGTAAGGTACACACATTTAAAAAGTTCCTCATTATATCACGCTTTAGTGTATAGCGTATTGTCTTGGTTTCCAAATGTGACCGATATAATGAAGGATTACTGTACTTAAAATTAACAAAATGATTGTCGTCAACTATCTGCACACTTGAAAATTAATAGTCGTTATATGTCACATTTTGAATCTTCTGTACCCTGTGTGGGTGGGTCCGAGGTAGAATAGCCCCACTGTAGTCATGAATGCCGCAAAAGGCGACTAAAAGGGTATCCAATACCCGGGGGTATAACCGAGTGGGGTAAAGTCAGACTTCTCCCTTTGGGTGCCCCATGTCTTTGTGCTGCAAGGTCAAGGACTAAAAGAAGCTCCATTTTTTATCGTTTATCATGACCACGGGCTCATGGACTTATAGTCTAGATGTTGCTGTCGACCAAGTGGGATAAGAAACAACAAATCCACTGCTCTCAAGCTATTCGCCAAAATATTAAATAGATACTGCACAGCGTTTAGAAAAAAAATATATAAAAACTAGTTATTACACAAATATTTCGTGGTATATATATAAGAATAAATTATTTAAAATCGAACAGAAGTAAATAATATTATTACAAAACAAATAAATAAATATTTAATTGTCTAGTAAAAAGGAACTTGTTGCTCGACAATCCCTTGCGCCTAGGGATTGCAATACCGATATTTTGAGTCATTTGTACAGTTTTATAATACCGGTATTCACAAGTTTAAATACCGGTTTTTCGGTATTTAAGGCTCGTTCCCACCGAGGCGAGAGACGTGAAGATGCAAGAGGCAAGCGACCTAATTTTTTCGACCCCTTCACAGCGAAACGTCAGAAATAGCATTACGCATAGTGAAAAACCGCTTGGAGTTGAAAGTTGGGCTACTCCACGCGGCGAACTGCAAACCGGTTTCAGGCGACCGCGGTGAGGTCAAATTTTGGTCGCTTGCATCTTGTCGCCTTGGTGAGCACGAGCCTTTAGTCTAGATGTTGCTGTCGACCAAGTGGGATAAGAAACAACAAATCCACTGCTCTCAAGCTATTCGCCAAAATATTAAATAGATACTGCACAGCGTTCAGAAATAAAAAAATATAAAAACTAGTTATTACACAAATATTTCGTGGTATATATATAAGAATAAATTATTTAAAATCGAACAGAAGCAAATAATATTATTACAAAACAAATAAATAAATATTTAATTGTCTAGTAAAAAGGAACTTGTTGCTCGACAATCCCTTGCGCCTAGGGATTGCAATACCGATATACCGGGATACGAATACCGGTATTTTGAGCCTTTTGTACAGTTTTGTAATACCGGTATTCACAAGTTTAAATACCGGTTTTTCGGTATTTACTAGAAATTTAGAATTCTTATTCTTATCTGTGAATTCTTATTCAGAATTCAGAACCTATCCCCATTCAGAAGAATTCGGTACAGTTATCGAAGATTATAATGACACTAACTAAACTGATAGTGAAAAGGAATTGTCTCTTGAACAAAAATTGAAATTAGCGATAACTAAAAAAATTTTAGCAAACCAAAATACAGTACAAAAATCAGTTATATCTAAAATAATCCGACGAGAAATAGATTTATTTGAAGATGAGGCATTTAGAGGTAAATACTTGGGAAAAGTATATCGTGCATTGCTAACAGTACCACTATCTAGCGTAAATGCGGAAAGAGCGTTTTCGACAGCTGGCAATTTTTGCACAAATTACGTTCCAGGCTTAATGATAGTACAATTGATGCATTAGGTCTCTTAAGATCACATTTCAGAAATTTGTAATAGTACCACAGACTGAATAGTGATATTTACACTTTTTTGTGATTTAAATAAATAAGATGTTCCTTTACTACTTTTTTGTAATTATTTATATACTGTTATAATTTATAAGTAACAAATTTGTTTGTGATATTTACATTCTCTAATAAAACTGGCATACAAAACAAAAAAACACCTGTTTTCTTTCTTTTTCTGAAATTTCTACTACCGGTATTGAACTTTTGGTTCGATATTGCAATCCCTACTTGCGCCTGCAACCGTGCGGGAAATGTCTAGCGTCTGTGGAACTGTTCGCCAATCAACCGCTACCAAGCATGTCATACTGTTGGTGGTCGCAATTGTGTTCATTTATTGTACACATTGAATTAATGAAGCACTTTGCAATGGTGTTGTAAATAACAATGTTTTTCCTTTTCATGTCTGATCCTTTGTGTTCATGCTTTAAGGAGTCGCTTCCGACCATATATTTCTATACAAAAAAAAAGAAGTTTTAATAAGCTGTACCTCTCTTTAAAGTTTATCCCAAGAGATTTGAATCTCCCTGTATATTACAACAACTTTATTGGTTTTGCGACAATAAAACTCAAAATCGAAATAGAAGACCATTTATTCTCTCACCAACTTTGCATATATAGTAGTTAATATAGCTTTATTTACTAACACAATGAACAAGAACTCTAATGTGAAACTGATTACGAAATGAATCCAATGTCATAAATAACAAAACAGTGTCGAATGTAAACTTTAAGGTAAAAAGATGCTATGAGGGAAAAAACTACCATTGTCGGAAAAATGCTATGGGTAAAAAGAAAATAAAAATTATAATGTTTTCTACCAAGTGTCGGAATTGTTTAAGTTCGTGTTTTATTCTGATAAGCCTAGATAAATTTTATGTTTCATTCCGTTGCCACATTGTCAACGAAGAGAACAATTTGCTTCATCGAATTAAATGTTTGTTGCGCAAACATTCCTATTGTTGAAGAATTTTCCAGCCTACTCCTCAGAAATACCAACCAGTCCCTTAAAAATAAACCACTTAAAAAAGTAGAGACAATACATACGCAGTTAAAAAGCTCGTACAGGACATTTAAATAATGGATTACAGTAGAAGCAAAACCACGAAAAGACGTCAAAAAGATTATTATAAGAAACTGTTGCTGTTCTTATCTATAACTTTATTGGAACTCCATCCATACAAATTTGACAACTTACAGTAGAAACAAAAAGAGCATATAAACAAATAAAAATTACAAAGGGAAACGACCGAAAGGCCTTAAGAACAGTTGAAAACAAGTTAAATGTTCTAAGGGTAAAAATTTAAAAAGCTAGAAGCACCCTAATAAAAGTTTGTGTAATTCGAACATGTTTTCTCTGGCTCTCCAGTAAAGAGTACACAAATCACCCTTCTGTTGTAAATTAGAATCCAGTCCCGAGCAAACAAGTTTTTTTTTAACACAGCTGACAATACAGAAACAGTTATTTTTTTGCCTTAAGGCAAGGGCTGCACCGCTGTTACTCATTTAGCATTACCCAGGAGGCACGTGTAGCTTGAAGATATGCTACGGACGCGAATAACACTACCCCCACAACGCTCTGCGATCCTATTAGACCGGGATCTACGGTTTAAAGTGAGTTCTGAACCATTACAAACATCCATGGCACCGCCGGGACTCGAACCCGAAATCTGTGGTGCAAATATTAAAAATATAAATAATATTTATAATATACATTGTGTATATCATTTAAAATCTATATTATATATGTTTAATTATATATAAAAAATTAAATACATATGTGTTAAGTAATCTTATTACTTATTAAATTATTTTATATATGTTAATATTATTATGAATATATATATAAATATATATATATATAAGTAAAAGTAAACTATATAAAAATAATTTAATAAGTAATTAATTTATTGATATTAATCTTAATTAATATTAATATATTCAATATACATATATACTTATATATAAATATTTCATCATTACACAAGATGAAATGCATATCTTCTTTCCATAATTAATTACTATAGCTTTAAAATCCCGCCGAAGTAGGAAATTCTCACCTGATATTTTATTTCACGTTTTCCCAAATCGTGAATCGAACCACTTCAAACATCCATGGCACCACGGGGAATCGAACTTGAAACCTGTGGTACTGAGCGCCAGTCACTCGGCCATCAGGGCCGCCAAGCAAACCAGTAGATGAGCCTTATTCAATTTCTCTGCCTTACATAAAACGCATATATCAGAGTTCATAATCCTTAATTGTTTGGCCAGATGTTCGTCCAGGAAGTCATGGTGGCCATATATTTTTGGAATGGCAGTACTCGTTATAAAATCTTTGAAGTTTACAGTCCTCCAAACAACAATAAATTATTATTAAAAAAATTTTGGAGATATTTTTCCATAATAAGTAGCAAAGCAGTTTAGTAAAATGCAAAGAAAACAATAACAAAATAATAAAAATTTTCTTTTATAATAACATTTTGTTATTAAAATGGTTTTCCCGGCACAATTTCGTACAAGGAAACTATTTCATTATGTTATAATGTAACACATTAGTTAGAAGTTTCAGAAAAAAATTGCGATTTTAATTCAAGCTGTTTGAAAGAAATTGTTTTTTGTTTCGTCTGAAAATTTTCAAAAGTACGAGAGGAGCCCTTTTTGAAATTCGTGATTCTATTATTTGTGATTCTATTCGTAATTCTATCTTCCTGTGATTAAAATTATTTGAACTTATTCATTAAGAAAAATGTAAATATCTTATCATCAATTAATCAGTGACGTCTTAAAATATCCTACTTCAGCAACATGTAATCACAGAAAGACGTCGAAGAAGATTTTTAGATTAAATTATTTGGATAATAATTATTTTCGTAACAAGTAACTTAACAATTTTGTGAATTGCGAAAGAAAATCATGACGAAATAATACAAATGTTCTTTTATAATAGACATTGTAACAGGCAACACAAAGAATTTCTATGAAATCATTTTAATTATCTTTTCCACATTAATCAGATTTTAAATTGTGATTGTTAATTTTTTGTTGGGTTGTTATCTTCAAGTTACTTTATAATTACTGAAATATTTCATTATATTCAATGATTAAATATTTTTTAAGTCAATAGATTATAATTATAGTAGAAAAGACACATATAAGCACATATTAATTAAGGAAATAAATAAATGTTTAATTAAAAGTGGTTTATATGTTTAAAGATATTGCGTGGTGCATTTTAATTATTTCTAAAAATAAAGCCATCCCATTATGACCAAGAATAAACTAATATTTATTTAAAAATCTTTTCTGCTTAAAAAAATATCTGTTTTTTATCTCTAAATCTTTCAGCCCTAGTGAAAACTGCGCTTAACGAGTAGGGTGTGGCAATCCTTTTATTCATAATTTATTGTAAGTATAAACTGATTATAAAATAAAGAGGGGATAATTGATTATAAATAGCATCACAATGGGGGATTTTACTCAAGTAGGAGTTTTTGGGTTTTCTTCAATGTGGTAATGTGGAAGAGTTAAGCCTGAAATTCCTTCTTCTGATGTCCTTCTCATAGCGAATGAACTCCACGTCATCATAAAGATATTAACAATTTCATTGACTTTTAAATTCCTTCTTCTGATGTCCTTCTCATAGCGAATGAACTCCACGTCATCATAAAGATATTAACAATTTCATTGACTTTTAAACTCCTTCTTCTGATGTCCTTCTCATAGCGAATGAACTCCACGTCATCATAAAGATATTAACAATTTCATTGACTTTTAAACTCCTTCTTCTGATGTCTTTCTCGCAGCGAATGAACTCCACGTCATCATAAAGATATTAACAACTTCATTGACTTTTAAATTCCTTCTTCTGATGTTCTTCTCGTAGCGAATGAACTCCACGTCATCATAAAGATATTAACAATTTCATTGACTTTTAAATTCCTTCTTCTGATGTCCTTCTCATAGCGAATGAACTCCACGTCATCATAAAGATATTAACAATTTCATTGACTTTTAAATTCCTTCTTCTGATGTCCTTCTCGTAGCGAATGAACTCCATGTCATCATAAAGATATTAACAATTTCATTGACTTTTAAATTCCTTCTTCTGATGTCCTTCTCATAGCGAATGAACTCCACGTCATCATAAAGATATTAACAATTTCATTGACTTTTAAATTCCTTCTTCTGATGTCCTTCTCATAGCGAATGAACTCCACGTCATCATAAAGATATTAACAATTTCATTGACTTTTAAATTCCTTCTTCTGATGTCCTTCTCATAGCGAATGAACTCCACGTCATCATAAAGATATTAACAATTTCATTGACTTTTAAATTCCTTCTTCTGATGTCCTTCTCATAGCGAATGAACTCCACGTCATCATAAAGATATTAACAATTTCATTGACTTTTAAATTCCTTCTTCTGATGTCCTTCTCATAGCGAATGAACTCCACGTCATCATAAAGATATTAACAATTTCATTGACTTTTAAATTCCTTCTTCTGATGTCCTTCTCATAGCGAATGAACTCCACGTCATCATAAAGATATTAACAACTTAGCTGAATTTTGTCATATGCTAAATGCACAATTTTTTTCCACCAAAATGAATCCTTTTAACAATAATCTTGATGCGGCCATTATAAAAAATGGATTTAAAATATGTTCGGATTGTATTTTATATATCAATTTCTTTAAAATGTGTTTCCCTAAAAAAATATTTTAAGGTGTTAAGTGGAAATATAAACACTTGAGTTTTGTTGTTTCTTATACCACTTGGTAGACAGTAACATCTAGACCTAAGTCCAATATTCCGCGTGGACTCATGGAAGGAATGAAAGGGCTTCTGTTGTGATGGAGCACCCGTACGTAGAAGTCTGGCTGGAACTTTTAAGGGGAACTACCCCAGCATTTGTATAGTATGGAAGAAAACCCGGAAAACTCCCACGAGGCAGTCCGACTAACGAGGTAAGATGCTGAACATCTGAAACGCCATCTAGTGTTTTCGATTTTGTGAAACAGTGTTTAAAACAAAACCGCCAGCGGATTGAACCTCCATCCTAATGCTTACCAGCGGCGCGTTGCCACTGAGCCCCGAGTCGGGTACATTCGTATTTTAATCTATTGATAGTTTATAAATAAAAACAAATCAATTTTGAATGAAATGAAAATGGATGTTATCGGGAGATAAAATTCGATAAAATCTTCAAATAAATTTCTGATAAATTTAATTGTATATGAATTGAAAAATAATTACTTTTATCAATGTTTTACATTTCAGATATTTTCCTTTTAAAATAAGTGTTAATTCAGTGTGTTTAAATGGAAAGGGTTTTTTATCTTCTTAATATGGTACCCAAATGATTGTTTTCAGTTTTAGAAGCCCGAATGAATGGTTTGGTTTGTAACTCTACGGTCATTTTTTGCACACTCTATTCTAATTAGACTGGAGCTTACAGTTTAACGTGGATTCTTAACCATTAACAAACATCCATGCCTCCGTCAGGATTCGAACTCTGTGGTAGCAATGGCCAGAGTACTAGCCAATTGGCCATCATGCCGCGCACGAATGAATGAGATTAACTTTAGAAGTAAAGCTATTTTATTATTTAAAACAAGAATTCGTAAAAAAAATATATTTTATTTGAAATATTACTTTTATTTAATTATAAATGGGTATAGATTTTTTTTTTTAAATATAAATTATATCTTCACTGTTTCTCAATAAATATATACCACTTTTATTATTTGTTTTTCTTTTGCCATAGAAAAGAATTTTAATAAGCTTACGAACCCAATTCCTGGCTCTGTGGTCGTGTATGAATGGGAGGATTTCGATTTCCACTAGTGGTATGCGTTGAAGTCACATCTTTTCCCACCGGTTCGACCTTAGACGAACTAAATTATTGGAGTTTTTCAGATTTTATCTGATGCTATTCCCTAATATGGAAAATATACTCTTAAAATTCCGCTTCAGTACTACTTCAGTTCTAATTCCATAAATTCCATTACAGATATCTCTTTATTCTGTACGATATTTAAAATTCATATTGATTTAGTACAGTACAACATTCATATTGATTTAGTACTGTACAGCATTCAGCTTGTTCTAGATACAGTACGATACGCAGTTTGATATAGTACAATACAGTAGGCAGTTTAATCTTTTACGATACAGTATGAAACTTCATCTAGAATAGTACTGTGCAAAATTATAGTTCATCTACTATAGTACAGAACAACATACAGATTCAACTAGTACACTATAATTCTAGTACAGTGAAGTATATAGCTTCAATTAGTACAATATAGATACAGTACAGTTTTGTTTTTCCTTTTGATCTAGTGTAGTGCAGATATAGAACAAGTTGAATTCTGCTTGATCTTCTGAATGACTTTCGAAGTGACAGCTTGAAAGTCCTTATCTATTCAGTTATACGTCTCTTTTAGTTAGTTTAGTCACTTTTGGTTGGTCCCTTCCAACCACTTACAAGTGAGAGATTACAATAATTTCCTTCACACAAACAATATTTTCGATAGAAGTAAAGTTTTCCTATAGCATATAAATTATCAATTTTAAAGAGATATGCAACATAAAACTAAAAAACTGTAGTTAAAAATGAAATATTTTGTTTAATGATAACTTTTCTACTAACACTTTGCAATAAGTGAGCATTTTATCTTCCGGAAATTGAATTCACTAAAATATTTAAGGAAAGATTACAGATAAATTTATATTTAATATATCGCGGAAAGCATTGTATAAAAACCCCCCCCATAATCTATCAGGAATGTTCGTAGGGAAATATTGATATAATAAAGGAAAGAAAAACATTAACTTTTTTGGAAAATTTAAAATATATTTTATATTTTAACTATATGCATCACTTTGAACTTTTTATCTAAATTTCCTTGCTAGGGTTAATGATTTCAGTTATTATTTTAAGATTTCACTTATTATTTTTAAGTGCATTAAAACTTATTTGGGGGGGGGGAAGAATAGTTTCAAAATGTTTAACATATGAATATTGTTTTGCTTCAACAAAAATATTATGGAATAAATAGGAATATTTACCCTTTTATGTATATCCTTTGTATGATTTTTTTGTTACTAATAAACTTTAAATTTGGTAAAACAGATACATATATATAGTTATTTATTCTATTGTCTTCTATTACAATTTATGCGTTTAAAAATTTTGAAAGTTTTTTATTTGTTTATAAAAGTTTTGTCGAATTTCTTCATTGTATCAATTACTGGAACACAAATATTCTAAATTAAAGTAATTAATTAATTTTTTATAGTTATGTTTATATAACTATACTAACTATATTAGAAACGATTGTTCATCATTTAAATTTCCGTTTTACTTGATAAGTCTCGTTAAATTGAATACAACCTGATAATTTCTAAGAGTGTGATATTAATCCTCCTACTTACGTTATATTTAATTGAACATAATTAATCTTAAAATTAGCTCAGTTATCATAAAGAGTATATAATATATAATTATATTATAATTTAGAACGATTTGATAATAATTGTTGTCATCTTTCTTTTAAATATACCTACAAATGACTTACCTCTAGCGCTCAGTGTCACAGGTTTCGGGTTCCAGTTCCGGCGGGGCCATGAATATTTGTAGAGGTTTGGAATCCCTCTTAAGCCGTAGGTCCCTGTCTAATATGAATGTAGAGCGTTGAGCGTAGGGCTGACAATCCTATCCCATAAAAAAACATCTTCTGTCGCTAAATCTGCAATAGGTAGACAACTTTGGCCAACCATGGAGCTGTTGCGCCAATGAAAAAGAAGAAGAAATATGATTTACATCTTTCACTTTTCGCAGGCAACCATTTTTCAAAATATATTATAATATGTATAGCAGCTTATTTGATTGCGAAATCATGATCAAAATTTGGTTGTTTTCAACATTAAAGTTTCCATAAATATTTTTTTCAAACGAAACTTTAAATAATTTATCAAGACTGCGTAATTAGCCTAAAAAATTGCTAAAACAGCGAAATAAAAGCTGAATAACAAATTTTTATTTACTGGGGACACCAATATTTCCGATTTGGACACTTATCTATTATAGTGGATATTTCGATCTTCTTCCTACAGAACCATAGAAAAAATTCCAAGTATAAAATTAAACTTGTGCATTAGTAAAATCGTTTAATCCTTGGTATTTATTTCCTGAACTTTGCATTATTTGAATTTAAGCTTCTCAAAATAAAAATTGCAGATTTTAATTACACCAGACATGGCTTACTAATAAAAAATTGCCGGAGATCTACCTCTTCTGAGGAAAAGTTGATGGGTTTGATGTCCATCTTTGATATACTTTTATCTTAAAATAATACACTCATGTCCATAAATTAAGGATAATGAAGTTCAGGCGAAGAAAGAGACAGAAGCAAAACAAATTTGACTTATTTGTAAAGTCTATTTATTAAACAAAAGGTAAAGAGCAAAAAAGATGCTGTATGTTTGACATAATTAATAAAAATTACGATTTTTACTCCCTGGAGCAAATTTCAAAAAAGAACCTATTTACAAAAAACAGTATAACATGGTTAGTATGATGGTTAATATGAAGTATGTCTCCCGGACGATGCAATACAGGCCTTACAACGCCTAGGCATGCTGAGTATCAAATTATCAATCTGATCTTGGGGAATATTACACCACTCATCCAGCAATGCCCTCCGAAGTTCCGGTTGACAGATGGGAGGGGGTTGACGGGCTGCAATTCGTCGGCCAAGCATATCCCACACACGATCTATTGGATACAAGTCCTGTGAGTATGCTGGCCAATCCATACGGGTGATATCCTCCAATTGAAGGCATTCGTCTACAATGTTTGCACGGTGAGGACGGGCGTTGTCATCCATAAACAGAAATTCAGCACCCATGGCGCCCCGAAACAAACGTACATGTTGTTCCAGAATGACATCTCGATAGATGTGGCCTGTCATCGTTACACTCTGAACATGCAGGTCAGTTCGGGAACCAAGAATAATTCCTCCCCAAACGAGCCATCCTGCACCACCGAAACGGTGTCGTTCAATGGTGTTCTCTTGGAGGTAACGGGTACCTGGCGCTCTCCATATGAAAGTCCGGCGAGAATCAGACTTCAAACTAAACCTAGACTCGCCGGAAAACATCACACCAGACCACTGTTGCGGTGTCCACAATGCATGCTCTCTACTCCAGGTTAATCGCAGGCGACAGTGAGTTGCGGTAAGTGGAACACATCTGACAGGCCTACGAGCATATAGACCAATGTGCCCTAAGATGCGGTCTGCCTTGAAACTGTCTTACCGGTAGCTGAAGAGAACTGACGAGACAGGTCTGATGCTGTGCTCCGTCTCTTTCTTTTGGCAGTAACTGCTAAATACCGATCCTCATTCGGCGTTGTAACTCGGGAGCGACCTGTGCTGTAACATCTAATCACATTACCATCATCTTGGAATCGTTGCCAGAGCCTGGAGATGACACTCTGGGTGAATCCAAGTTCCTCGGATACATCCAGCTGGGTACGTCCACATTCCAGTCGTCCGATAATTCTACCACGTAAAAAATCATCCAAATGCTTCCTTTGTGCCATAACTATGCTGTTATCGCACTGAAAGGCTTTTAAAGCGCTTGTTAACAATTTTACTTCTTTGCCACTATTCCTTATATAGCCCTCTCTTACACTCTCGTCATTGTGACGTACTATCCGCGCCATCTGGTGGTTTCCTGTAATTTGCGTATTCTTCTTCAAGATGTGTGTGATAATTCTACAGGTGAAATTATTATTTTAGAGTTCAATTTCTGTGTGATTCTGAATTATCCTTAATTTCTGGACATGGGTGTAAATTATCATGAGATTTAGCAACAAATTATACAAAAAAAGTTAATTTTGTGCATTTTTTATTAATAATATTTTTTACCTTTAGTATCTATTTAATGCAAATAATAAAAGTTTAGGTTCAAATAATTTTCATTATTTGAACTTAAACTTTTCAAGTTAAAAAATTATAGATTTTAATTACGCCAGTCATGGCTCACTATTTGAGAATTGCCACAACTCTACATCTTTGATGGAAGAGTTGATGTGCTCGGTGTGTAACTTTGAAATGGTTGTAATTGTGAAATGGTGTAATCTTAAAATGATTGAATATCATGTAACTTAGAAATAGGTTTCGTAGTCATAACAGGTGGGCTGAAAGGTTCATAGGCTGACACATAGATGGCGCCACTAGTATTAAATCCATAAGATATTTAGTTAGCCCTAACCATCAAAAGACACGTGTATAAATTTGACAGCTGTTGCACTATTAGTATGTGAGTTATAGCATTTTTAGTGACGTTATAGCATTTTTAGTGTTCATCACGTGCAGTGCACTCTGCTAGCTGTCGATTGGACTCCGGTGTGAAATGATGGAGTCATGTTTTATCCATTGTCACATATCGACGCAAAAATTCGGGTTTATTATGATTGAACAGCTCCAAACACTGCTTAGAATCCTGAATTCGTTGTTGTTTTTGGTCGATTGTGAGTACCCCCTTTGAACAGAGCTTTCGCATATCCAAATATTCATTCACGATATGTCCAACATGTTCCTTTGATATCTTTAGGGTCACAGCTATCTCAATCAACTTCACTTTACGGTTATCAGAAATTATTTTGTGGACTTTTTTGATGTTTTCGCCGGTAACAGCCTCTTTGGGGCGTCCACTGCGTGCGTCGTTCTCGATGCTCATTTCTCCTCGTTTAATTTTAGCAAACCACTTCTCTACGGTTGATTTTTGTGGTGCAAAGTCCAAATAATGTTTATCAAGCCAAGCCTTGGCTTCAATAGTATTTTTTTTGCCAAAAAGCAATGCTATATTAAAACACGAAATTCCTAAAAACTAACAAAAGTTGCTTCACTAAAAATGCTATAACTCACATAATAATAGTGCAACAGCTGTCAAATTTATACACGTGTCTTTTGAATGTTAGGGCTAACTAAAATTTATATTTATTTAATACTAGTAGCGCCACCTATGTGTAGGCCTATGAACCTTTCAGCCTACCTGTTATTTGCCTGGGTTCTCATGCATAACACTTAATTCAAAGACCTGAAAGACAATGCTCCTTTTTTTTTTTTTTTTTTTTGTAGTTATGGTGTAATAGTGCTCCCATGATGAACCTTAGAAACGCTGAATCTACTAAAATCTGTTATATAAATGGTTAATAATGGAAAGTCAATAGGATTACATTAAAAAGGATATTTTATTTAAGAAAATCATAATATATGTCTAACATACAACTAAATCTTCTGCAAGTCTAAGTAAATAGGTCAAAAATTGAATAACTTTTTCATGACATTTTTACTTTTTAAAAGCATGTAAGCTGCATTTCATTCATTTGAAAACTCATATTGATAATTTCTATCATATTCAAAACCTGAAAAATATGAGAAGGAATAAAATCTAAGTGCGAACTGAAAAAATAAATCACTGAGTTTCGAGAGAAAAATAAGGGCTTGAATTCCCAGAAAGTTGGATTAAATCTCCCTTTGTATATTTCTATTAAATCTTTTACTTGTAAGTACCCGAATAGAGATAAATCTCTTCCGAAGCTTAACGAAAACCGAGCCTAGAAGAAAAACTGAATAAGAGACAAACCACAGCAGAATAAGTCAATTGCAGGTTTTTCTAAAGACATTCTTGAATGGGTCTAAGAATTGTTGAGTTTCTTTATTTTCTACCACCCCTAATTTCCCTTGCCATTCTTAGTTAAAATCTTTAGTTTTATTTATTATCTTTCTTTTCATTTGTTAGGCGTCTAAAAAGTAGACCTATTTTATTGTCTAAGAAGTAGACCTATTTTCATGGTTTAATGTTAACTTCTATTACTCATTTACGTTAATAGACGTTTGCGTTCCTAAAAATAATATTATACTTTATTTAAATTAAATAACAGGTGGGCTGAAAGGTTCATAGGCTGACAGGTAGATGGCGCTACTAGTATTAAATACATATGATTTTTAGTTAGCCCTAACATTCAAACGACACGTGTATAAATTTGACAGCTGTTGCACTATTAGTATGTGAGTTATAGCATTTTTAGTGAAGCAACATTTGTTAGTTTGAAAAAATGGATAAAAAGGAATTTCGTGTGTTAATAAAGCATTGCTTTTTGGCGAAAAAAAATACTATTGAAGCCAGGGCTTGGCTTGATAAACATTATTCGGACTTCGCACCAGTAAAATCAATAGTAGATAAGTGGTTTGCTAAATTTAAACGAGGTGAAATGAGCACCGAGGACGATGCACGCAGTGGACGTCCCAAAGAGGCTGTTACCGACGAAAACATCAAAAAATTCCACAAAATAATTTCTGATAACCGTAAAGTGAAGTTTATTGAGATAGCTGAGACCCTAAAGATATGAAAGGAACGTGTTGGACATATCGTCAATGAATATTTGGATATGTGAAAACTCTGTTCAAAATGGGTGCCGCGCGAGCTCACAATCGACCAAAAACAACAACGAATTGATGATTCTAAGCAGTGTTTCGAGCTGTTCAATCGTATTAAACCCGAATTTTTGCATCGATGTGGACAATGGATGAAACATGGCTCCATCATTTCACACCGGAGTCCAATCGACAGTCAGCCGAGTGGACTGCACGTGATGAACACTAGAAATGCTATAACTTCACTAAAAATGCTATAACTCACATGCTAATAGTGCAACAGCTGTCAAATTTATGCACGTATCTTTTGAAGGTTAGGGCTAACTAAAAATCATATCGATTTAATACTAGTAGCGCCATCTATGTGTCAGCCTAGGAACTTTTCAGTCCACCTGTTGGCAGTTTATTCATTCCAACTGAACAGTTAATAGGAACAGTTATAAATAGTTACGGTTACAATTAAAACAGTTACAGTTATATATTATATAAACAGTAAAAATAATTTTTTTAAAATTTTGTATAGATTAATCAAAACGCATGCTAACGTGATTGACAAAAACTGATTATAAGGAAATCCTTCCATCATTTATGTGATCGTTTTTAATTTTTATTGAACGTTAATGATCAAAATTCTAGAAAACATTAGAAAAACAGAAAATAATATTTAACTTTTCTAGTGTTTTGAATTCTGTTTTCAGATACTTCAATGTGTTACCAATGACAAAATATTCCATTAGATATGGACCGAATCATTAAACAGGATTAATAAGTACTTTCGAATTTAATTATGAATGGACGATCTTCACTTCATATAACATTGAAATTTCGTGTAGCATCTTATATTCAAGCAAATTGTATTTTTTATGTACACTGACATTTTATTCAAGAAACGTTTTATACCCTTTAACTATACGTCTTGCGGTATGCAATGGTATCCCAGTACATTCGAAATTACATTAAGAAAGCAATATAAAGTAGACAAGTTTAGTTAAAGTATTTCCTTTGTTACTTGTGCAAAATTGGCATTGTCGACGACAACAACAATTTGTAGGTAGACGGAGCTCCTTGGTTGCTAGGTAACCGTTAGCTCCTACTTTGCATATGAAAGGGAAGTTACTTTAGCTTTAAGCCCATTGCATTTAAAATAAACAATTCATATATAGAGATAATAATAAATGGAGAAGAGAAGTTTTTTTTTTATCAATAAAGTATTTAATAATTAAAATAATAAGGCAAAAAGAGGATTTTGAAGAATTACAAACTGAACGTAGTTTGAAAGAGAACTTAAATAATAAACATAAAAATACTTTCAAAAGGTTAATCTTATTCAAAAAGGAGTACAAGTTAAAAATAACAAAAACATTTCAGAGCAGTTTGTTAAGAGAGTGAATTGGTAATGACGGGGAAAATGTGCGAATCGTACAAGGTCAGTTGCAAGTGAGCGATAGAAAACCAGAGCCTGGGGAAGACGAAAATGTTTCGACTACCAAGTCCTGTAACCAACATAGTCACTACGTGGCATTGTTAGATGGTTTGGTGCACATACAGTTGGCAAAGATTTGTAGCTTATCAGCTTTATTGTTAGTAGAATTAATTTGATTGATTAAATTTGGAAGATTTTTTATATCAGAGAAAAGAGAAATGAATTCTTTCATTATTATAATAGCATTTTGGAATAAATTGAGATCTTCAATGCCAGATAGTGAACCCTGGTTGGTTTTGAATTACAAAAATTGAAGGAGGTACAGCTGCAGTTGCATTTACGTTCTTTTTAAGCATGGAAGCTAAACTGATGTTTGGGGTAACTTGTCTAGGAGGAGTAGTCCATCGTCGCATCACGCTCCATTCTCCGCCACCACTCATGTTCGGCGGTCTCCATCTCTCCTGGTCCAAAGTCAGGTGTCCTAATCTTCAGCAGGTAATCGCCCTTCTAAACAAAAGTCGCTTCTACTCGGTCCAATCGTTCCTAAACCTCTTTCTATCCGACCACCCGGAGAAATTGGCATTGTATCACATGTAAAAGAATTATGTAGATATCATCACTAAAAGTGATAATATCTGCATTGAAAAGCACAACAAAAATATTTTCTATTTCTAGCAAATTGTATTTTTTTGTACACGGACATTTTATACCCTTTAACTATACTTCTGGCAATATGCAATAATATACCAATACAATCAAAATTACACTAAGAAAGCAACATAAAGCAGATTTTTTTTTCTAATGCAGCTGGCAAATAACTTAGACAGCTTGGTCCTGGATGCCTTAAGGCAAGAGCCAGGGGGCGCGTGTAACTTGAAGATAAGCCATGGACGCGGAATAACAATGCCCCCGCAACGCTCTGCGATCCTATTGGACCGGGACCTACGGTTTAAAGTGGATTCCGAAACACTACAAACATCCATGGAACCGCCGTGACTCGAACCCGAAACCTGTGGTACCTAGCGCCAGAGCGCTAGCCACTCGGCCATTCAGGCCCATATAAAGCAGATAAGTTTTGTTAAAATTTCTCCTTGTTATTTGTGCTAAATTAACATTGTGTAAAATGTAAAAAAATGACATGGATCTCATTTACCAATCATTAAAAAGTGATAATAATTGTATTGAGAAACACAACAAAAAAAAATATAAAATAATTGTAAAATTAAAAAATGTTTAATCTCTAAAAATCAGCATTCTTGGCAGGTCATTGCTAGGTAAAGAAATTTTCATTACTCTTATTTATGTACTAATGAATAATTAAATTTTGCTTTTTTTTTTAGATATAAAGACGACAACTTTTGTTAAAATATTTCCTTTGTTACTTGTGCTAAATCAGCATTGTATCCAAATAGCAAATTAGTAAAGTATTGCAAATTTAAAAAACTATATGGATCTCATTTGCCAATCACTAAAAAATGATAATATCTACATTGAGAAACACAACAAAAATATTTTATATTCAAGCAAATTGTATTTTTTATGTACACGAACATTAAAAAAAAAAAAAAAAAAAGGTTTTACACCTTTTAACTATATGTCTTGTGATATGCAATAATATTCCAATACAATCGAAATTATACTAAGAAAGCTATATAAAACAGACAAGTTTTGTTAAAATATCTCCTATGTTACTTGTGCTAAACTAGCATTGCATCAAATGTAAAAAATTGCATGGATCTCATTTACCACTGAAAAGTGTTAATGTCTGTATTAAGAAACACAACAAAAATAATATAAAATAATTGTAACATTAAGAAATTTTTAATGACTATAAATCAGCATTCTAGGGCAGGACATTTCTAGACTTAGACATTTCTAGGTACAGATATTTTCATTACTCATATTTATCGTACTAATGAATAATTAAATTTTCAGATTTTCTTAGATATAAAGCAGACAAGTTTTGTTAAAATATCTCCTTTGTTACTTGTGCTAAACTAGCATTTTATCAAATGTAAAACATTGCATGGATCTCATTTACCAATCACTAAAAAGTGTTAATATCTGTATTGAGAAGCACAACAAAAATAATATAAAATAATTGTAACATTAAGAAATTTTTAATGACTACAAATCAACATTCTAGGGAGGACATTTCTAGACTTAGACATTTCTAGGTACAGACATTTTCATTACTCATATTTATCGTACTAATGAATAATTAAATTTTCAGATTTTTTTAGATATAAAGCAGACAAGTTTTGTTAAAATATCTCCTTTGTTACTTGTGCTAAACTAGCATTCTATCAAATGTAAAAAATTGCATGGATCTCATTTACCACTGAAAAGTGTTAATGTCTGTATTAAGAAACACAACAAAAATAATATAAAATAATTGTAACATTAAGAAAATTTTAATGACTATAAATTAGCATTCTAGGGAGGAAATTTCTAGACTTAGACATTTCTAGGTACAGACATTTTCATTACTCATATTTATCGTACTAATGAATAATTAAATTTTCAGATTTTTTTAGATATAAAGCAGACAAGTTTTGTTAAAATATCTTCTTTGTTACTTGTGCTAAACTAGCATTGTATCAAATGTAAAACATTGCATGGATCTCATTTACCAATCACTAAAAAGTGTTAATATCTGTATTGAGAAACACAACAAAAATAATATAAAATAATTGTAACATTACGAAATTTTTAATGACTATAAATCAGCATTCTAGGGCAGGACATTTCTAGACTTAGACATTTCTAGGTACAGACATTTTCATTACTCATATTTATTGTACTAACGAATAATTAAATTTTGAGATTTTTTTTAAATTTTTTTAAAAATGATTTAAATCTGATTGAATTATAACAAATTCTTTTTTATTGTTATCAATCAAAAGGTTTTATAAGTAAAAAAAATCGATTGCAGATTAAAAAACAATGTCGACTGATCGACACATACTATAAATGGCTTAGATAGTCATTTTTTATTTTGAAACTAAATTATTTCTTTTTAAAATTAACACAGATTTTTATTAATATACTATATATAAAGTTTGTTGCTTCTTAAAAAATTTTGTAAACTCATAAAAGTAATTATTTAGAAGGAAAGTATTTCAAAAATGTTTATTAATGAGCGAAAAATTAATTGTTATTAGTGAACTAATTATGAGTTCTTTATTAACTATTAGTTCTTTCTTAAAAATGTTCTTTTCTAAAACAGTGAATGAATGTGATGAAAATGAAGAATATGATTTTTATGTGAAAACACTGAAAAATTTAATTTGATTGTAATCTTCTCAAAATGTTAGAATTATAATATTGTTAAATTCAAATCTTTTAAAGTTATATAGAAGAAAATTACTCTTCAGTAATGCAAGGAAAAAAAAATTCAAATTAGCGAAAAGTTAAATTATGTTGTTGTTTCTTATTCCGCTTGGTCGATAGCAACATCTACTCCAAGTCCATAAACCCGTATGTTCTCATGGAAGGAGGAAAGGATGATGGAGGAGCACCATTTCGTAGAAGAAGGGGAGCAATACATTCCGGGAGGACTTTAAGAGGGAACTACGTCGTATTTGCTTATCGTATGGGAGAAAAAGCGGAAAACTTCCACTAGGTTGTCCGGCTAACGATAATAACGGCCGTCTAACGGCTTGATGGCCAGGTGGCTAGCGCTCTGGGTACCACAGGTTTCGGGTTCGAGTCGCGGAAGTGCTATGGATGTTTGTAATGATTCGGAATCCACTATAAAAATTGCCACTAAGTTTAAGCCGTAGGTCCCGACTTCATATGACCATAGAGTGTCGCAGAACCCAATCAGACTTCTTCTCATCAACATCATTCTCAAAATGTATAGAGACAACTCAGCTCTAGGCACAATGATGTGGTGTGGTGTAGTAGTAGTCTGACTAACGACGCAATATGCGGAACATCACAAACGCTATCGAGTCTTCTCGTTTTTTGAAACCGTATCTATAACAAAGCCACCAGCTTATTGCACCTCAGCTTCAATGCTCACCAGTACCGCACGTTGCAACTGAGCCACGAGTCGGGTAAGAAGCTTTTTAACTGCGACAATTAACTACTTTTATTACAGATGATTAAATTCATACCATTTTTAGTACACTTTTATTAGTTTCACCTGTATGTTTGTAACTGACTCTTTGGGCTCGATTTTGCCCTACTTTAAGCGATCAGATTTAATTTAAACGTTGTAGACTTATCAAGGACCGACGACAATAAAATATTTTGATAAGTTTATTATCTCATCATGATTAGGATCGCCAGGATTAGTGATTTTATTTTAACTTATGAAGAGCAATTTAATCCATGTAGAATGAAAGTACCTAAAGCATTCAAACCTACGTGGAACAGTGGCACAACTGATAACGCACCTGACTACGGGTCAGGAGATTCCCTGTTCGAATCCTGGCTAGCTCGACGTATTCGCATTTAGCCTCTGTTTTACTCGCAATTAAATTATAGTTCCAGTCCTCCGTACCGGGACCTCATTTAAATATTATAGTTTCAAAATACGCTTTTAGAGTTAATCAAATTAGAAAGTAAAAAATAAATTATAGTTTGAAAACACTAAAAAACGCGCTTTTAGAGTTAATCAAAGTAAAAAATAATTGTTTAATAAGAAATTATTTTTTACTTTTTAGTTTGATTAACTCTAAAAGCGTGTTTTTTAGTTTTTTTAAACTATAATTTATTCTAAAAATAGCTTTTCAATAATTTATGTAATATTGTTAAAACACTTAATGAGGAATTAATTAATAATGTTTTATTAATTAATTTGATTACAAAGCATATCACTGATTGGTTTATTAAAAATATTGCTAATTTTTATGACAAAAAAAAGAAATTTAAATTGGAGATATGATAGCAGTTGGTGACTTAAAAATAAAAATTATTCATTTCAGCTAAAAATTGCGTACTAGTTTACTGTTAGAATAGTTTATCTCCTAGTAAAGTAAATTTTTAGTAAAGTTCCCTTTGAAAGTTTGCTTTGATGTTTCTGCTACTTTTTAATTTTTGTAATTGAATTTCGCAGAAACTTCGTTGGTAAAAAAGTTTCTTTAATTAAATTTCATAGTAATTCTACAAATTTTTTTCATCCAATACCAAAAATCAAATCTCATTTCGAACAGCAATAAAATATTTACGCAAAATAAAATTTTAAATTAAACGATTTGTTCTTCTTCGTGTTTTGATTTGTAGCGTGAACCGCAACGTTCTTTCAAAGTGAGGGAATTTCAAATATTCCAGATTTTTGTTGAAAATAAAATGTGAAAAAAATGAAACAGAAAGGATTGTTAAATTGCTAGTAATTTTTTTACGTAGTTCAATAATTGTCTTTTGAAATTGGATCCAAACCGCAATTTTTGTATGAATAAAAATACATATATATGAATAAATCCTAAAAAAAAAGAAACAAATATGAAAATGTAAAAAAAGATAAACGGAAATTTCAGTTAACAAAATCATGAAAAGAGACAGAAATTTATTCCGCTTTTTAAGAACGAACAAAGGAAATATTATATTAAAGGAACAATTAATAGTTTTCATATTTCATTTGAATTTTGTATACTTTTTTATTTCTAATAAATCGTTAAGTAAAGTTATTTTTTCCGAAACGTTTTGAAGTCGGTAAACAGGCAAATCAATAGTCTGTAATAAATAAAAAAAGCTTTGAAGTTTTCAATTTCTCTGAAGTTTCAAATTACAAAATTTTTCAATAAAATGCATTAATTTTTCGTTTATATCCGTATTACTTTAGAAAATAAGAATCTGGCAACTTATAATAACTTAACTTAGAACTTTAGCATTACTTTAGGCAATAAGGCAATCTGCCAACTTATAATAATTTAACTTAGAACTTTATCGTTACTTTAGAAAATAAGGTAATTTTCCTAACTTATAATGTAATCATCATTTCCAAATTGTAGTCATTTTCATAACAATACCTTTCTTGTTACCTGAAGCTACAGAGTAAAATTTCGAGCATTGCAGTCACTGTGTTTAGAAATAAGGAGACTCGATGGTGAAAGAGAATGACACATGAGAGTCCCGCATTGACGGTCGAAATATCAGGTGGGAGTTTTCTCTCATACAAACAAGCTAAACATTCTAATTGTTTCTGACAGAATGTTTTGAATTTTCAATATATCTGAAGTTTCAAATTACAAATTTTTTCAACAATATTCATTCATATTTCTTTTATAGCTGTATTACGTTAAAAAATAAGGCAATCTGGCAACTTATAATAACTTAACTTAGCAACTTAGAACCTTAGCATTACTTTAGAAAATAAGGCAATTTTCCTTAATGTAATCGATATTTCAAAATTGTAGTCACTTTACAACCTTACTAGTAGCCGAACAGTAAAGTGCTCTAACTACAGAGTAAAGTTTCAAATACGTTAATGGCTGGTATTGCGGTCACTGTATTCAGAAGTAAAGAGACTCGATGGTGATCGTGACAGCGCACATGAGAGTCTCGTATTGACTGTCTATATATAAAACGGAAGTACGTGCATTAAAAGACTATGTAGCCCATTGCTGTGCGAAAAGAATTATTATAAAATGCTGAAAATATGTAGTTAGCTTTTTAATTGTTGAAAAAGTTATTTTTTATTTAGGATATATTTATTATTGTGACTTTGAAAACTAAGACTGATGTTTTAACTTATTGAAATGATTCCGAGCTAAAATAAAATTAGACTTTTTTACCTTTTTTTTATTCATAAAACTTCATTTAAAAATTTTCCCCAAAAAAATGTTAACTAAGACATAATTCAATTGTACTGTTTTCAAACATGTTTTTCTTTGTTGGA
The DNA here is from genome assembly GCA_021605075.1 of Caerostris darwini. Lineage (NCBI taxonomy): Eukaryota > Metazoa > Arthropoda > Arachnida > Araneae > Araneidae > Caerostris > Caerostris darwini. Next base: position 1,259,902 of record BPLQ01004481.1, read on the forward strand.
TATTTTATTTATTGAAATTTTAATAAATTTTTATTTAGAAAACAATTATTGTTTACAAAACCAGTTTTCAATACCTTTTGAGAATAAAAATCCTTGATATTATTATAAAGAGAAAATAAAGGTTTTTAAAAAAAATATTGATTTTAATAATAATTCCTCTACTCTGAAATCCCACCATTCTTTTTCGGCGATTAAAAGTAACTTTTCATTTTGCATATTTTTTGGTCCTTGATTCCTTGAATCTTCCAAAAGTAAAGGGTGAGATTAAGATCTGGTGATTGAGTAGGCCACTCCATCTCCCTTGTACTATTACTTTCGAGTTTTCCGATCACCTACCTAGATTAACGTTTGGAATTTTCGTACTGTTTAAAGGTTCAGCTCCTCCCAGCAATATAACTTTTTGTGAAAATAACGCATTTTCTTAAAAAGTGTTCTCATGGATTAAACGGACCATTACACTGCCAATAGGGTGTAGTATTGTCTTGTAAGCAAACCAGAAGAAAACTTTTCCTGTGTCATCAACTTATTGCCTTTTTACCTTCACATATTTTAAAGATTGATTTTTTCTTTTGGTATGCATGTCTGATGTAAGTACGCATAATTATAATTTGGTATGTATATATAATCATTTGGTATGTATGTATGTATAATCGTCTCCAAATAATGTTAAATAAAACTCTAAACTCAATAAATATTAATTGTTTTGTCAGATTGATTCAAATTAAAAATATTTTATTGCTTAACTTTTTTTAAAAGAAGATTAATTAATAACTGAAGTTCTACATATTTGCTTAATGATTTTTAAGTCCTGATATTCTTAAATGTTTAATTATGTTATGGATGGAAAATTCAATCTTTATTTAATGTAGTATATATAAACAAACACGAGTATTTAATAATAATACAACTAAAATCTGTATTTGCCAATGTACACTCAAGAGCCAAAACATTATGACCACCTGTCAATAACGAGTTGGCCCACCTTTGGCGCGCAACACAGCTTCAACCCGCCTTGACATGGATTAATACCACCACTTAATACCAGTTAAATACCATTTCCACCTGATCACGTGCCTTCCACGTCATCCAGGCGAGTTCATTGCAAAATGTAGGGGGGTCATAATGTTTTGGCTCTTGAGTGTATATTTATTCAAATGTACCGCAGTTATTGGTTGTAATTTTATGCATGTTGTTATCTATACCTGAGAAACAAACATTATAACATTATATGCTTCATAAAATTCTGAACAATCTATATAAAAAAAATTCAATCTGAACGATCTATATAAAAAAAATTCAATCTGAACAATCTATATAAAAAATTCAATTTGAACAATCTATATAAAAAATTCAAACTGAACAACAACAAATTCAATCTGAATAAAATTAAACATATTATTCAAATTAATATGCGTAGTTAGTATAGGAATTCTTAGCTTATGAAGTAGATTAAAAAACCTATATTAAAATATGAAAAAAAAGTTTTAATGATTAAAAAAAATTAAATAGTTTTTCAGCTGTCTGTCAACATCTGTTTGCAGTACATATCTAATAAATTTCAAAAACACTAATTTTCATAAACAAGTGTTATTTATTTATATAAATTAAACAGTTGTTAAGGGACTGTTTATCATATTTTTAACATTTAAATTGAATTTTATTTATTCATAAATTATTAAAATCTAAAATATCTTAATAATTTATATTTTAAATATTTATATTTTATCTTAAATATCTTAATCATTAATAACTTTTATTCTATTTAATATACTGTGTTTTAATAGTTATATTTATTCATTTTATTTTACATATGAAGGGAAGAAATATGAAGAGAAGAAAGTACATATGAAGGAAATATTATATTTAAGTATTCATATTTACATATGAAGAGAAGAAAATATTTGAATAATGAAATTTAGATCCTTTATATACATTAATTAATTGTAAATTCAAACTGATAAATATAAGTGCAAAAATGAATATACGAAATGAAATAAAAAAACTGAAGTCAACTATACAGACATAATTAAGTCCAATTTATGTTTTTTTAATCAATAAAGTATAAAATAAGTTTTACAATGAAAATCTAAATTAGATATATATAGCTCAGAAGTACAAAAAATTAGTCATCTCTTGATAAATTAGGTTAATACCTTATAACTCTGCCTTTGGACTTGATGGCCGCCTGGATTCGATTAAGAAAAGAATCCACAAGGCTTTGTAGGTAGGTAGCATCCAGTTTAAAATATAAAATAAGTTTAAAATATAAAATAAGTTTTAAAATGAAAATCTAAATTATATATATATATACGTATGTCTATATATAGTTCTCAAGGGCAAAAAATTAGTCACCTCTTGAACTCTTGAGAAATAACTTTAATACCGTATAACTCTACCTTTGGACTTGATAGAAAAGGAATTTTCAAGGTTCTGTAGGTACGTCGCATCCAGTGTAAGCCCCTTGCTGAGGATATGATCACACAAATCCACCAAATTATAGGGATGCTTATTTCAGCATTTTACCCTTTTGTTTCAACAAGACCCTTAAATTTGCAATGGTGTTCAAATCAAGAGATTTTGCAGGTCAGTTGAGGTGTAATAGTGTTTGAGAGCCCTGTCCAGTACTGTGAACTTTGTTGTTGTAGTCTTGAAAAATCATGGGGTTTGCGCAGCATACTCCATATTGCAGACGTTGACTCAAACGCAGTACCTGATCACCAAAATTTTACAATCAACATGTTGCTTCATGTCAGTGGTTACCTCGGTGAGTGAACCCAATTCCATACTACTGAAACTACCTGCCAAAAATCACAGACCACAAAAATCACATGACCTTCACATTGGGAATGAAATGCTTCATTTGGCATTCGATGCATTCGACACCCCTCATTTGCATAAGGGCAGAAAAGTGATTCGGCAGACCCATTATATGCCGTCAGTCAGCTACTGTCCATGTTTGATGATTGAGCTGTCCACGTTTGATGATTGACCTACACATTGAATACATGTAGCTGTATGTGCCTGTTTGAGCAACGGCCTCTTGCGAGGTAACCGCCTTCATATTTGCATTACATGAGTAGCAACTTTTTCTCGTTAAAGTGACATCTAGACGTCAGTATGATATAGTAACTAGCGAGACAGTCTCGCGAACCATTTATAGGCCGGTTTATCTCAGTGTGGGGGAGGGAATTCTAGGAGTGAGTCATCTGTCTCGGTTTTTGCTCCAACCAGAGTCGGTTTTTCCAGCACATTAACAGGAACAGCACATTCTCCCGGATGTCATTTACAACCATCTGTCACTTTCAGTCAGAAATAACGTGTCCTGTTTCTCGTGGTCAGTTGGAGACATTTATTGAGATCAACTCGCTTATTTCGCACTCTCGTCTGGATGCCTCCTAACAGGCTGGGATTGACCTTCATTCACTGACTGCAGCAATTCCTGTCGGGTTTGGAAACATTTTTGATTCACAAGCAGTGAAACTCGTCTCAGTTAGAAACTTTTTTTCGACAAAGTTCTGGCATCGTGTTTCATGGCCACTTGTGTTACACCACTACTTGTGGGAGCATTAAGCAGTCCGCTGCGAAACGTCAACAAATCTGGCAACTACACACCGTATGGTTATGGATATGGGTATTGTCCTTTTTTGTCATTTTGTCACATCCTTACCTTTACCTATCTCTACACAGGATCCTGGCTTAAAACAAAATTGTCTCACTGATCACCTTATGATCACGAAAAGGAGGT
>BPLQ01004482.1:0-67206 GCA_021605075.1 Caerostris darwini
TAGATTCTGTTTCTTAACATTGTTAAATATTTTGTAAATAAATACTTGTCAATCATGTGAAGTACCCATCTAGAAATGCTTCAAGATGATATTGATGCACTTATGTAATCGATTGTAGTAATTTCGGCATTACTATTACTGCTACTACTACCACACCACCACCTTATGATTAGAGCTGAGTTGCCTCTATACAGTTTGAAATGATATGGGTGAGAAGTCTGATTGGGCTCTGTGATGCTCTACAGTCATATTAAACCGAAACCTAAAGTTTAAAGTTGATTCCAAATCACTACAAGCATCAATGATCTCTTCGGGACTCGAACCCAAAACCTGTGGGATCAAGCACCAGTGCTAGTTTGGCCATCAGTCCTTAATATATATATATATATATATATATTAGGAAGTTATTATAGTTAGATTTAATTAGAGTAATTAATTTGTAAGTTTTTAATATGTACTCTGCAAGTTATAGGCAGATTTGTTTTTGTCTCTATGGTTATTTTTGCATCTTTGGGCTAATTGAGACTGGGACATACAGTTTAATGTGGGATTCTGAACCACTACAAACATCCGTGGCACTGCCGGGAATTCGAACCCTGAAACCTGTGGTACCGACCGGTATACTCAGCCATCAAGCCCCCAGTTTCAGTATTATCGACAGCCATCCCATTTACTTGTAAAATCATCTGGATACCATTTTCAAAGCAAAATAGATTGACCTAGATAGGCCAATCGGTTGGCCATCTTGACTTATTATATCGTACCTTTAATTTTTATGAGAACATTAGACTATTTAAACGACTTCATCGGAGTCTATTGATCAATCGCTGTTGCAACTGTTGAATATTTATCAATGTCTGGCATTAAATACAATTGTTCATTAAATGTCTGGCATCTTGAAATGCATCTATCGGTCATTCAGTCAATCCTAAGGATTATGCATGACTTTCAAATAATGTTTGAAGGCAAATTATAGAAGACATTATAAAAATAACCAAATAATTCATTTTATTGTGCAATTGTTCTATCTGTTCCACAATTCCCTGCTTGTTACTACATTTAATAAAAAGTTAAATTAAAATTGCTAGGGATAAAAAAAATTACTGAAAAAGATTTTATATTGCAGGTATAATGATCAAAAACATATAAAAATATAATGAATTCATATATTAAACATTATTATACAGCAATAGTGAGCAAAGTCGAAGAAAAGTGTATTTTTATATTAAATTTACCGCAAAATTTATCTGTAGTCAAAAACATTTAAATATTTTCTTCTTTTAAAAGCAAGTCCCTTTAATATTGAGGATAACATTAATGAATGTCAAGAAAATACGGAAGAGCGGTGAAAGAATTTTAAAACTAGGTTTGAAGATCTGAATAATTTCAAATCTGCATTTTTCTTTATTTGTAATTGTTATTATTCAAGATGGTATTATTATTCGACACGGCATTGGGAAAAATAAAGATATTAAAAATGAAGGAGGGCCAGACATTACAAATACAGCACAAATCTTTCCCTGATTGAGTTAAGGAAATTGGTCACAAACACCAAGTATCCCAACTTATCAATTTTCGGTACAACATATTTCTGTGAATGTTTATACCCAACTATGAAGTTTCTCAAGGGAAAACATCGCTCTTAGTTAACTAATCAGCATTTTAAAGAATTGCTAACAGCCTTGGCAAATTGCATACCAGACTTAAAAAAAAATTTTTAAAGAATTTACAATTATTATATAAAGTTTTTGCCTGTATTTTTTAATTCATATTGTTTATTTGAATTTTAAAAAAGTTGAATGAATATTAGATATTGTATCTAATTTTATTTATATGGCATCACTCCCATAAGAAATATGGAACATATATGTGGCTCTGATTGATCTAATATCTGCCCACCTCTGTTATATAGCTAAGCATTTTAAATATTATATTTGTACAAAAGGACTTCTAATTTGACGAAGAATGCATCATGGTACAGTTACAATTAAACAGTTTTTAAAAAATAAAAATACAGAACCTATACACACTGAACAGAAGCATCTTCTAAGTAGAAATCTATTGTTTTTCTGTAATTCGTATGTTGTTTCTTGTTTTCACATGTTCTTCTCTCTCTTTCCCCCTCCCCCTAGATGAGTTTCACGGTTCTCAATGTTCTTGTGATATTTGCACTCTAGAGTCAGAGAGACCGCCCCAGGAATTCTTGGTGTCTCCCACCCAGAATACCCTGATGTACCCCGAGATCTCAGACTCGTACACCCTCCAGAATTTCTCTGGCGGTGGAAAGTTCTTCCAGGAGGCACTCAGAAGGAAAACAGGTACAATATAATTTTTTTAGTTTGTATCCAAGTTAATTTTTTACAAATAAATTGTTGAATTTAATTTTGATATATGATGGATAATGAGAAGTTACGATTATTCCATTAACAAAGAAATACTGAGTATTCCATTTAAACCATAATCATGTTATCTTTTTTTTCATGAGGTGGTTTTAAAAAGTCATCCAACATCAGGGGAATTGCAAAAAACAGTCAAGAATGAAGTTGGCAATGATACTGCACATACTTTACTGGAAACATCGCATAATATCAAATGTTTAATAGTGTTTACAAGGATATTTGCTTTGAAAAAAAATTTATTCTGAAAATTTAATTGTATATTTCTAAATTTATTATTTACTTTCTTCTATATTGATGGTATTTAACTTGTACAATGATAGGAAGATGACAAATTACTGAATGTTATTTATAATTGACTGTACTTCATCATTTCAAGAGATGGCAATTTCTTTCATATGCCATCATATTTGATATTAAAATTAAGTTTATCATGAATTTGTGATATCGGCTGTCATATTTAAGGTCTGTTACAAGCTCATGCTTCAAAACACACACTTTACACTACTGATATTTTCTTGCACCATTACATACTATATGAAAATTAAACTATTTCTGTTAAAATAATGGCTTGATGACTCAAATTGTCATATAAATATTTCATTTTTTTAGGTTTAGTTGAAAATCTCCGAAAAGCTACCCAAATTATTTTTGAGCATCACAAGAATTCAAGTAAGAAAGGGGTAAGTTCTTATTTTTTGTTAGACTTTCTGTAAATTTTATTATATAATTTTTCAATGAATTTTGTTTCAATAAAAAAACAATATTTTTGCATGTATTTATTTTTGTTCTCTTATCTTCATTTCATTCTTTTCATATTTTTAAAATTTGTTAAAAGATCTTTTACTAATTAATTGAATATTTTAAACATTAAATTTAATGGATATAAATTAAATTTTTATTCCCCATTTGCAAACTTTGTGTTATTTTTATTATTAAAATAAATGCTTGACAAATTTATATTTAATGAATAAATTAATTAGGCATCATAAAGAAAAGTTCATTCATTTCAATTAATATCTTATGTGTCATTATTATTGAGAAGTTTTTTAATTTATGAATTAGCATGCTGATTTCAGTTTTTAGTAAATGCAAAAAAAAAAAAAAATAATAATAATAATCAAAATTATAAAAAAAAATTTATCAATAAGCATTTAATAGTTTTGTTATTTGGATAGAAATTTATTATTTTTCCATTTTAAACTTAACAGGCATATTATATTAAAGTTATTCTTCTAAAAGGCCAGTTTTAAATCTTTATTAATTATTATTTTTCTTCATCATGCCAGCTTTGAAACAGATTGTTATTCACATTATGTTTTTTTTGTAACATTTCTTCATCTATTAATTTTTTTTTTTGATTTGTGCAGTTTCCAGAGAAAAATATTTAAGTACATAAATCTGATTTCATTTCTTCCTCATACCAACAGGTTGATTTATCCTATTCAATGGGGCAAAAGATTCTTACTTGGCTCTGTCCTGCAGTTCACACTATTCTTTCAGATGGCTTACTTCCATCTGTTCAAGGATTCTTTGGACCACTTCCAAATTCCCCATGGAAAGTTGCTGGGGCTTCTATTAAACAAGGTTAGCCATGTTTATTCCTCTCTGATATCCAGATGATTTTTTTTTTATTATTATTTTTTTTTTTTAGTGTTTAGCATAACAAAAAAATAAATGTCATATGTAAATGAATTTCAGAAAGTCAAATAAATGTTTCCATTCCATGCAGTATGATTTAAATCAAAATTTCCAGTAAAAATTATGTATCATGTAATTTAAATTATTATATGATAAACACTTATTTATTATTAATTTAAATTTCAATATTAACAAATATATTAAAACAATACTTTTAAATAGCATACTTCATAATCCTATCATCATTTATTAGAAACCATATAACTTACACAGTTGTTAAGTACTACTAGCAAAAAGCTCCTTTTTCATATTAATTGCATTCTTTCAATTTTGTGAATTAATCTCAAAAACACATGCAATACTTTCTGTCACAACTTAACTTTATTGTAGATTACAGTTAAGTAATATTCTGAAATTATTCCAGAATATTGTAAACATGAATATAGAATGTTCTAGTAGATATTTTGAACAACTCAACAACACATTTAAATCAATTTATAGAAATTCATGCAGATGAGTTTTATTTGCTTCTAGATTGTCTTTATTCAGTATGAGACGTGAAAAATTTCTGTAAACTGAAGCCTTATTAAGTTTCACCCATTTTTTAAACTGTTTTGAGCCAATAAAAGAGATTGCTGAATATGTTATTCATTGTTGAAAGTTTATTTTTATTAATAATATCTTTTAGTACTTTTCATAAAAAAATAACTTACTGCTTTTTGTTAGTGATTATTATTAGAGAAATCATAAGTTATTTGTCAACAAATTATTTAAAAACAAATTAATGAATTGTTTATTTAACTACCAGTGAACAAATAGTTAAGTGAGATTAGATTCTTATTATTTCATAGAAAGCTTACTTTTAACATAATTTTTTCTGAAGTTTTTCATATATTATATGTATTTAAATTTTTTAATAATTAAATACTCTTTTTCATCCATTTTAGGTGAAACAAGAAAAGATGTTGAAGAGCTACTTAATCATGTTACATCTGAAAAACTACTTACTGATAGCACTTATCGATTCAATGCTTTTATCCTTGGTTTACTCAAGTGAGTTGATTTATAACTTACTGTTTTTATCTTTCCAATAATCTATATATTTGCTTATGCTTAAGGATAAAATAAAGCAGAGCTTTGGTAATACTTACTAATAATAGTTAGATTAGAAAGATTGGAACTACTCCTAATTCAAACCATTCCTTTATAATTATATCAAAAAGCATTCACTTTTGCAATACTCAGTAAGAAAATTTTCAAACTACCATACCATAATGATAAAAAAAGCAACAGATAAACCTTGATAATAGATATACTTTAAAACTCTCCAATTATAAAAATTAAAAATGTAATAAGATTTGTATCTCATTGTCAAAAATGTTACTTTTTCAGTCTTGGCTGTTTTGAATGGTGGCTAGGACACCTCTGTGCGTGCCAAAGCCTCATCTGCCACCATTATCACCCAACAGCCCTCCTGAGCTTGCTGGCGCTTCCTGCAGCTGTTCATCTTCGTCATGAATTAAAGGAACTGGTCAGTCCTTTGTCCAATCTTCCCTTCAATCTGGACATTACCTTTGAGACCAAAATCACTAATGGTGAAAACTGGAAGAAGTACGATTCAGGAAATTTCAGGCCAGATTACCAATCAGAAGCAAAGCACCCCAAAGATCACGATGACCTTAACTTGCAATTTCCATCATGCAAACAAACTATAGGCAGCAAAACTAACGATTTCAGTGTGAAGACAAAACACAGTCAAGTGTTGTCACCATGTAATAACTTAATGAACATTCGCAATGATGCTGATGAGTGCCATGAGAACCAGGTGTGGCCTGGTATCACTATAAACCCCTTTCCTAATGCCAAGTTTGCTGAAGATTTCAATATTACTAGTCATACTAAAAAGGAGAAAAACCAGAATGGTCGTGGTGGATTAAACTTTCTCCGGGACACTCTATTACCTAGGGAGACTGATCAAAACACAAGAAAAGCAGATGTGCCACATTTTTCACTTTGCTCCAGCACTGATAGTGGATGCAGCTCACAGATAGATCATTTAAATCATGCTATGTCTCCTGCTACCACTGCTAACGACGATTCTCCAAATGTAGATATCAAGGAAGGCCAACAGTTTAAAATGCTTCGCCAAAAATGGGAGAAGATCAGCCATGGAATCAACAAGCAGCCTATCACCAAAACACCCTCACCACCAAAGCTAGCTGCTACCAAGCCCACCATATCCAGCAGCTCAAAAACGAAAAAGAAAGCTGAAATTTCACCACCAAGATTGTCTAAAGACAGTATTGCTGTTCCTAAGACTCCAACCAAAACACCTCCAACGAGGAGAGCACAGGGAAAAATGAATCTGCATGCTGGTACATCCAATGAAACTAAGTTGGCAGCTCCAGATGTAGTTCCTATTTCCGAAATGAATGAAAAAAGGAAATCCCAGATCCCCATGTTAAAGTTTACGAAGAGTCCTCAGCCGAAGTCAATGATACCTGTGCAGAAAGTAACTTCTAGAGCTAGATCGGTTAACAGAGATTTACGGTTTCCTTCTGACTAAGAATCAATTATAGGTAATTTATGCTTCTTTTTAAAAAAATCTTTGGAAATATTCATATACTGTTATTTCCTGCAGATTATACACTAAAAGAAATCTTAAAATTTTCATATGGGGATTTTTAAATCATTGCTAAAAATTATGAAATTTTTCTTTTAGGATTTTCATAGAAATCAATTCCATACAATTGATACCTAAAAATGCTTTTGTTCAGCAAAGATTGATTAAAAATTTGTCCGAGTGAAAAATAAACAGTCTTTAACCATAAAGAAAGAAACATAATTGTAAACAATTTGAATTTAAAAGACCATATTTTTACATAGTATATTAAATGCCATTCATATCATATGTATGCTACAGTGGACTAGTAGATAAAAATTGCTTGAATTTATGTTGTATATAAGAATTAAAGATGCTTTACCGAAGACCAAATTAATAATTAACTGTGATACTAATCAAGATTTTCATTTATATAGAAATTCATATTCAAATAAGAAAAATATAAATCCCTGGAAAAGTCATCTCTTTAGTATTAACCATAGTTTCTAAATGCAAATCTTCTTTCAGATTTTCTAGCATGTTTAATTTATAACTCTTTCATAGAATTGTGGCATCCAAAAAATCTGGAAAATATTTTCATAAAAACACAATTTGATTGACATGTGATATTCCTATAAAAATGATGCAAATTGCCCATGAATTGGATTAAGTATTTTATTAGGTTAAATATTATACCTAAGGGCTACATGTGGATAATAAACAGGAGCTTATGATAACCCCTATGTTTATTATTGTAGAATAGTATTTGTAAGGTAAATTTCTTATAATGAACTGTATTTCACCCTCCTTTTTCATTTTCAACTGCTCATTTTTCTGTTTTTACTGCAGTTGCTATTATTCATTTAATAGTTAATTTAGCTATATTTTTTTATTGCATTTATATATATATATATATATTTCATACTTAGTTGTATATTTTCTTTCACTTTTATTATTATATGGTAACCTTAAATTTATATGATAATTTATAAATGCAATCGTGTTTATCCATCACCTTCAATTAATCACTGTTTAAAATTAAATTTTCACTGATATATGACTAAACATTATATTTTAACAGAATTGCCATACAAAAAGGTCATTGGAAAAGAGGCCTGGTATTTTAAAGTTAAAGAATGCAAAGTATATTTGAAATTAATACTTTGGTGTAGAAAAACACAGAAAGTAATCAAATTAACAATATATATTTATTTCTAATAGAAGTCCCTCCACATGCTTCAAATATCCAAAGCAGCCATTTTATATTATTAGAAACAATTATTATTATTATTAAAATTAGCAGTTTTACTTAAACTGTTAATTTTACTATTTGTTACTTTGAAATTACTGGAATCTTTCTTAATAATGCTAAGTTCGTAATACTTGTATTATTCTGTTTTATTAATAATTTTTTTTTAATTTTTAGGTAAACATTTTATGTATGCATGGCAATTTGTTTGGTCTAGAAGCACTCTATACTTCAGGTGTTTGGGGTGTGTGAATGCTTGTGACATTTGCATCTAGTTTTAATGAGAAAACAAAATATAATTATTGGATTCTTGCCTTAACTCCTGACCACGAACTACTCTTGTTCCAGCTTTATCCAAAAAAATATAAAAAGTTCACTGTCATTGGAGATATGATTTAAATGAATATGACTCTGATGTGTGACAATTGTATTCTATATAATACAATTGGGAAAAAAACGTGGATGTCGACATTTGTGTAAATGTTTATACAAAATGTTTTTATTTATTGTACATTGACTTGACTTGACTTTTTTCCTTCTGTTTACTTAACAGATGTATAGTTTTTGTTGCATTTAATATATTTAAAAAGTATTCAGTGCTTTTTTCTGTTTCCTGTTTGGCTTCGGTCAGTATACATTTTATGAAGAATATATCGATCATTCCTGTGAGAAAAAAGAAAGAGAAATGCTGATAATTTTTATTAATGCTTTATGTGTGTATGCATAGCTGAGTGTACTGCAATCACTAATATTTGCACGTAGAAGATAAACCTCAACTGCTCTATCCATCATTGTCTTGTTGATAATGCTGCTTTAGACAGTAGGTTTTCGACCATGTGCCCTCATCTCTTTCTACTATAACAAAAACCATAGTAGCTTCTGTATGACTTTGCGCATGTGTAGATTGAACCCCTAACAAATTAAGCATAGCACCCTGATTGTCGCTAATGTGAAATTTACTGTTGACTTGTTCATGTAGTTCAGTGATGGGAAATTGTATGTTGATTAGGAATTCATGGTGTAATTTGATGCATAAAATTAATTTAATGACAGGAAAATAGAAAGAAAAAAAATGCTCAGTCAAATCTCAATTTAAATACTTTTTGAAAGCCTGATTAAACTGTATAAATTTACTGCAATAATTAATAAATGTGATTATCTTTTAAGTGAAATTATTTTGTATTAAAAAGTAAAATGAATTCACTATGTAATTTGATGCATAAAATTTAATTTAATTAATTTGATATTAAAATACTGAAATTTCAGCTATAGATCGACCTTGTTGATTTAATTTACATGATCTAATTTATTAGAAAATAGTCTGATAAATTATTTTAACTTAAACATGAATTAATTCTATTATGAAAATAATTTTCATTTCTGATCAGTCAGTATAATATGATTACATTGACCTATTTAAAAGGGGCAATTACATTGAAAAATGTATGTGTAAATGATTTTTAAAATAATTTATATACAAGATTCTTTATAATTTTATTATCTAAACACAATTACTATTTCAGAAAGCAATGCAATTATAAAGATCAAAATATTAAAATTCTTAAGAGGAAGTCATTTAAAGGGTTACCATTTGTGGGAATGATTTTTTTCCAAGTTTAATATTAATTTGAAAATGGTAGAAGAATATTTTTAAGATGAAAATAAAAGTATGTGTCTGAGCTAATTTTACAGATTCGACTGTGTCTTAAACAGGGTGACTTCATATGCGATGACTTTCTTCAATTTAGAACTATACTATTTAAGAATTTTGCATTTAATGGATGAAATCATTATAATATCTTGGCTACTAACAAAGAATTGAATTTGTGTATGTATTTCTAACAAATTATACTTGAAAGATAAGATTTATGCCTTGTTGCTTTGTAATAGAAAAAGTGACGTTAAAATGATTTTGAAAATGAAATATCAATGGATCTGGTAAGTATACAAATTTAATTGAATTTTAGTAATGATGTTGTAACAGGTGGCCTTATGTCTAAATGGATTTGCACAGAGATTTGTATTTTGATATCAATTCAGGAAACTAGAGTCAAGATATGATACTCATAATGTGATATGGCTGCAAATGAAGCTGTGAAACAGAATATAAGTTATAATCATATCTAGATAAATTTTAGAATAGATATTCAAAGAACTTAATAAGATATAAATGTGCTGATATTTGTATAGTTATAACATATCTTTTTGTATAGCTAGATATGATAGAGTTTAGATTATTACGAGTTGCTGTATATATACTGGCATTTTTATATTTCAGAAGACAGTAATTTAATCTTATTTCATGGAAATAATCATAAATATTTTATTTAATTATAAGAATTTTTCAAATTTATTATATCTATAAGATAATGTGTAATCAAGAATATTGAGGTAAATTACCTTGAAAATTTTTATTTTATTTTCTTATAAATTATGTGCAAACATTCCAAAAATAATGTATATATCTTTCGTCATCATCATTAGTATTTATGGTTGTTGTTGAGCAACTTATTTGGTTATGAAAAAATATTGTAATTTAATGTAACTTATTCAATTTAAAGATGAGAGGAGGCAAAAAGTATTGTCGAAATATATCTTGCATTGTTCAAAGTTGAGAAGGTTTGCCATGCTATAATTTTGATAAACCCTGATTTAAGATGCTATGAAATTTTTTTACATTGAATCGATGCTCCTGTCAATGTAATTTCCCATCACTGCAGTAGTAGATAAAGTATTATAAAAATTGTAGCTAACCTGTGATCTTTATGTGTATTCTGAATTGCTCTCCTTTTGATATTTGTACATAGAAGATTGTTTATATTTTGTGTTCTTATGTGTTTGTGCTTTGCTCGAAATGACAGAACTGATATCTAAATAATTTTATGCTGGAAATTGGGTCCATTTGTAGTTCTAAAGTACCTTTCCTTCGAGCTGAAAAAGACAAGGTAAGTTAAATTAGTAAATATTTCGCTTTGGATGTTATTATAGGTCAAATTTACAAAAGAACAAATCTATTATTTTAACAACTATTTTAGCTATGTTTAATAAGAATTGCTTAATGTTATTTTATCTTATTAATAATTTTATTTTTGGAAGAATTCAATGTTCATACGAATATGATTTTTTATAATAATACCTTTTTAATGTGTTTATTATTTATGATACAATCAGTGTCATGGTGGATAGCTACAACTCGGGCTTGATTTATTGAATAAATTGTCATACAATTTTTTTACAGAACAGAAATACAATATCATATCTTTTTTGTTTTATTTTACTTTGATATTCTCTTATTACAAGGGAAAATACAGTTATTATTTTTGAAATTTGCAGAAATCAATATTAATCAAATTACATAATTTTTAATTAATTTTATGTAATCTATTGTGTTGAATATTTATATATTTTTTTATTTCCATCAAATTTTATTTGATCTAAATTTTATAGTATAATATATAGCATATTTTAATCTGTATTTATTTAATTTTAAATATAAAAATATGAATTTTAAGATTATGGGATAAAATTCATTTTACTTTTATTGAATAGTTTAAAATAAAGCTAAATGTAATTATAGTTGGAATTTTAAATTATAGGAGATTTTGTGTAGGAAATATGGTACAGAAAAGAAGATATTCTTATTTGTTGCTCGATAAATATTTTCTTAAGAAATGGTGAATATTTTAAGTGGAAATATAACATCTTGGTGTTTGTAAAATATAAGTGTTGAATGTTAATAAAGTCTCAATAGTTATATAATAATAATATTAACTGTTTTGGTGTTAATGAAATATAAAATGCATGTATAACTATAGCTGTCAGTGAGAAAAGGATGTAAATTAAGTATTTATTTACAATTAATTTTACTTTTGAAACTAATTTTATTTTTGCAATAAAGTTAGATGCTTGGTTTAAAATTGACAAATTTTTGGGAAGAAAAAAACAATGCTTTTTTTACTTTTGCACAAATTTATTATTTATTTTTGTTAAGAAGGAAATAATAAATTCTTTTGTAGAATCTTATAAACAAATTTCCATTCATTATAAATAATGTAAAAAAATATTTATTTTTATTGTTATTATAAATAGCTTTAATATAAATTTACTTAATAGTAATTAGACTAATTGATTAAAAATTATTTGTGGTTTATCTATGATATAAATAGAATCTATAAATGTTGCTTGATCGATGTATAATTCTGATTCATTTTGTATTATTATTACTTAATTATTTGTGTACAGTGCTTAATTTTGTAAATAAATCATGGAATTTATTTTTATGTGAATAATTTGACTCACTGTATGACTTGTATACTTTCATTTTTTGTACATTCGAATGTGTATTATTTGATTTCCAGAAATTTTATTAGCCAAAGAGAAATGAAAGTGAGAGCAATTCAGATTTAACTTTCAAAATCATTAGCTTTTGTGAAAGAAGGTTTTACTTTTTTCCTTTTGTATAATTTTGTGAAAGTGCTTTCACTATTTATATTATGTTCCTGTCTTTTTGCTTCTTTGTTTGAGCAACATTCACCAGGCCTCAATAAAGCACTTGAATCTCATTGTGTGGTTGTATTCTTTTGTGATCTATTCAATGTGTGAATTGATATATATAACAAATATCTATTCAATGTGTGAATTGATTTTTGTAACACATTTTTGGGTGAAGAATTCATCTTTTTTTTTTTCTTCCTCAGTTCTAGATGTCGTTTATTGAATTCGATGTAACAAAAATAAGGGAATTTGAAACAGTTATAATATTTTTAAATATTAAAGTTATTGCTATATATAATAAGTTATAATAAATATTTATAGTTATTAGCTATATGAAATTATAGCTTGAAGCAGTTATATATTTTTTAAATGTTGAAGTTATTGCTATATTAAAATTAAAAGTTATAACTTGATGTCAATTAATGAGGAGAGATCTTAAAGATTCTTAAACAACAGGTGAAATTAAATACCAAATCGTCATAGGGTCCAAAATATAAACAAGAAAAATGCTAAAATTTGCTCCTCAAATTTCAACTTATCATGTATGAACATTCGAAAACGGTTGAATAAACTCAGGAATATGCCAATGTTTAATAATGCAAGAGATATACGATGCAATTAATTGGAATACTACAAGAGTGGCCAAGTTCAATAGCCCCATGAATATAGCAATGTTGAATAGATCAAGAACTTCATGAAGAATGAATTGTTCAAGAATATCTAAAAGAATATTCAAAAGTAAGATAAATCTAATCGTAAATGAAGAATTCCCAATTCTTCAAGAAACGTTATCACATGCAATACCCAAGAAAATATCAAGTTTGAAAATTCTAGGTATAAATGAGGAATGAAGCATTCCAAATACAATAAGAAGCACTATACAGCTCAATAGGCACGGAAAATGTCAAAAGTGATAAATTTGAAACTTTAAAAAGAAGGAATTGTTCAATGAACAACTAGTATTTTTAGCCATTAGAAATACAAATATTTAAAATCCCAACCTAAAACATGAAAAGTTCTTCAAAACCATACTACAAAACATTTCAATCTAAAGCCAAATTCTCCAGAAAATTCCTTAAGATTAACGTTATTTATGAGTTATTTCAAAAGTTAAGGGGTTCAAAGTACCATTTCCGCGAAAATTTGAAATGGAGTTTTATTTGCTTGGCCTCATTTTTGGATAACGTCACTGACCCATAACTAGGACAACATTATGTTCACACATGATAAAAAGCTAAAGAGTTAGTGTTAGATCATTTAGTGTAAAATATAGTGTTAGAAAGACGATTAAATAAAAAATCTTAACACATTAAACGCACACACAGATAAAATAATAATCTGAACAAAATTTTTTTTTCTTTATTGCAATTTTTGAATGGTAACATGAACAAATATTATTTGGAAGTATATGAAATTATATTCGTAGAATCATTTCTCTCAATATTGGATGTTATTTATTGAGTTTGATGTAACGAAAATATGGAAATTTGAAACAGTTATGATTTTTTAAAAAAAATATTAAAGCTATTGCCACAAACTTGATGTCATTGAACAGAGAGAAACTTAAGATTCATAAACAACAGATGAAATTAAATATCAAATCGTCCAAAATATAAAAAACTTCATAGTTTTATCATTTAGTGTAATATATAATATTATATATTGTTAAAAAAGTGATTAAATAAAAGATCTTAACACATTAAAGGCACAACACTTAATAAAATGATGGTCTGAACAAAAATTATTATTATTATTTTCTTTATTGCAATTTTTGAATGGTAACATGAACAAATATTATTTGGAAGTATATGAAACGATATTATAATGCAGATTGATTCGTAGAATATTTTATTATGCTTCTACTTTGTACCTTATTGTGACAATAAATAATAACTAATAAATCACCAAACTTGACGGAGAGAGGTGGATGTGATCTGAATGTGATTCTATTCAATATATGAATTGATATTTGTAACAAATTTGTAGATGAAGAATTCATTATTTTCTCTCTTCCAATACTAGATGTCATTTATTGAGTTCGATGTAATGAAAATATGGGAATTTGAAACAGTTATAATGTTTTTTAAAATATTAAAGTTATTACTATAAATTTGATGTCAATGAACGGAGAGAGGTGTAAAGATTCTTAAACTACAGCTGAAATTATATACCAGATCGTCAAAGGGTCCAAAATATAAAAAAGATTTCAGAATTTTATCATGTAGTGCAGGGGTGACCAACCTGCTGCCCGCCTTGAATATTTTTGCGGCCCGTGAGATTTATTACATTTTTACGAAATATATTTATTTTATAATGACCAAAGTAGTGAAAACCAATGTATTAAAAAATACATTATTTGTGCATCCATCTATTGAAAAATTAACTTTGATTTTAAAATAATATTCTTGCGTAAACAAATATCGCACTATTAAAATAAATATATTTTTAGTGATTTGAATTATATTTATATATTTTTTTATATTTCGTTTTTAGTGTTATATATTTCTTTACAATATGCGTTTAGTATCATTATTATTGTATTATCTATGTTTACGTGTAAAAATAATAGTAAACATAAAAATAATCACTCATTCTGTTTCAATTTTTCACTCCAAAAAAATGTCTATAGTGGTTCTAAATTTAATATGCGGATAGATAATCTTATATGCGGCCCGCGGAGTTAGGATGCATTTCCAAAGTGGCCGCAAGATCATTTGGGTTGACCACCCCTGATGTAGGTAGTGTAATATATATTGTTAGAAAGGCGATTAAATAAAAAAAAAAAAAATCTGAACACATTAAAAGCATACACCTAATAAAAATGATAGTTTGAACAAAAATTATTTTTATTTTCCTGTTAATTGCTATTTAACATGAAAAGCAAAAGTTGAATGGGAATATGAACAAATATTATTTGAACATATGAAACGATATTTGTAGAATAATGAACTCTTCACATGTTATTGTATTATCTTTTTACGGTACTTACGTACTAACGGTACCTTGGCGACAATTAGTGAAAACGCGCCAACCGCCGCTACAGATTTGGCGGTTTTTACACAACAATATGGCGTCGAAACTCAGCAAATCTACAGCCGTTAAGATTGCAGCCATTTAAAAAGCGCCAAATCTGCAGGGGTTACTGTATTGGCGCCACTGAAAAACCGCCAAATCTGCAGGGGTTCCATTGGCAACACTTAAAAACGCCAAGTCTGTCGCCAAGGTACCGTTAGTACGTAAGTACCTCTTTTTACTTTGTACCGTCTTGTGACAATAAATAATAAATCGCCAAACTTGACGGAGGAGCGAAATGTGATCTGAATGTGTTGCTGGGAATAAGATACTACATGAAAAATGAACTAGTTTAAAAGAACGAATAAATGAAATGACCGATCATAAAATGAATGAGTCATTAAAGTGAACGACTTTGTCCATCCTTAGTTCAAATTAATTGAAAAAAAAAAAAAAAAAAGATTTATAAAAAGAAAAATATTTAAATTTTTGTTCTCTGAAATTTGAATTTTTGTTATCTTTATTCATAAAAAACTGAGGGGTTTTAATGAATAATGAAATTAAATTCTTGCAGTACGTTATTTATTCTTATTTTTATATATTTGATCGAATTCGTTTATAGCATTTAAGTTATGATAATTATGGCGTCATTGTAACAAACTAGTTCTGAGAATAATGAAGGTAATTACAAATACACAAAGAATGCTATAGTAAAATTAGTTTTTTTTTCATAAGAATTAAAAAAGAACAAGTATTTTCCAAAAAAAACTAAATTGTTTTTATTTAAAAAAATATTTATCGATAACGAACGAAAGATACACGAATCAAATTTTGGAATTCAAATGAAATTTTTGTTCAACTTCGAGCATAAATTTGAAATGGGAAAAAAAAGTTAAAAATCGACTACTAATACTGAACAAGTATTTTTTTTTTTTTTTTTCAATGTTAGTTACTTCATAATTCTATCAGAGAGACTTTCTTTTAAATATGTATTAATTAGGAAAATTATTATTATGATTGAGATGAAACGGAATGATAAAACAAATTATAGTATAATGAATTAGTGGCTTTATTAATTTTTCTGTTTAAAATTCTGACCTTATTTAATTTCGTGTGATGGGGTGGATTTTGGAAGATCTTTGATAACAACTTTATTTGGGATTTGAGATTTAGGAGTAATGACAAAATGTTAAAGATTATTATATTTTAAGTATTTAGCAATTTCACGATTTTTGGTATGAGAAGGGGAAATTCTCCTGAATTTTTTGTTAAAATCTCACTATTAAAGTTTTTTTTTTTTTTATATACCATCACTTCAGTTAGGAGAATGGTGCATTATGATAGGTGAGGGTTTTGAAATTTGAGCTGAGATATTTTCATCAGAAGAATTACAGTCGTGTATACGAAATGTCTTGAAGAGTACTAAAATTATTAGCACTAGTTACATTACAATTATTGCTACAGAAAATACTAAAATTACTAGGTCTTTTCGACGAAAATTGAAAGTCAACGGTAGAATTATTACTAATTAACATATTTAAAATGAGTTTTAACTATGTGACTGTGGAAATTTACTATAAGGACAAGATCAAAGCCTGTTTACCGGATTTTTCAGTTGTTCCACTGATAACCGAAGATGTTTGAGACTTTTCATTGATGTTGGTGTGGCTCTGGTATAATTAATCTCTTTTATCTTATTCATTGACGATAGCCAAGTGGCTAGCACTCTGGCCTTTGGTACCACAGGCTTCAGGTTCGAATCCTGGCTGTGGTATGGATGTTTGTGAGTGGTTCGGAATCCACGTTAAACTGTAGGTCCCTGTCTGTTTAGTCCTCGTGTACACAAAATGATTGTAGAGCGACAAACCAAACCAAATCTTCATTGGCGCGACAGCCCCATGGTGGGCCAAGGCCATCTGCCTACTGGCAGATTTCGGAACAGAAGTTGTTTTCTTTTTATGGGTTTGGTTAGGTTTGTCGCTTTACGGTCAATTTTTGCACACTTTGGGCTAATTAGACTCCCAAACATCCATGCCACCGCCAGAATTTGAACCTGAACCTTGTGGTACCAAAGGCCATAGCGCTAGCCCATTGGCGATCAGCCCGCCGATATGTTCGTTGAGATAGTGGAACTCTTAGCCAAGCCATCGGACATCTGTTCCCAGGGGCGCGATTCCGCTTAATTCGCCCCCGATCCTGAGATGTAGGTTTCATCAAAAGATTCTGAAAAGAGCAATCTTCTCAATTTCTCGACGGCCTGGGCCAATGGGCTAACACTCTGGCCTTTGGTACCACAAGCTTCAAGATCGAATCCTGACGGTGGCATGGATGTTTGTTAGTGGTTCCGAATCCACTTTAAACTGTAACTCCCGGTCTGTTTGGCCCCCGTGGGAACAAAATGACAGTAGAGCGACAAACCAAACCAAACTCATGATTTGTCAGAAGTTTCGCGAGAATGTTTGGCAACACGCATGTTTGTTTGGTTTTAATTTCGAGCTGGTGTGTGCTGGTGGCGAGTCATGATGCACTAGTATTATGCAGTCCTTGTAAAAAAGCTAATTAATTACTGAAATCCTATTTGAATAGTATGAGCTCTTGCACACTTTATTTGTGATGTGTCTCGATCGTCAAACCCCATAGTGATGACAGTATAAAATACCTGGATGTCAGCTGAATAGTTTCGTTTGAAGAATTATAATTCTTTCATGATTTTGGATTATGTGCCATTTGGGAAACCGATGCAGATCTAGGATTACACACCTGCAAATATATTTATTATTATTGGATACTTATTTTAAGGTATGTAAATTTTATTATTTTTTTTTTTTAAATATGTGATCTATTAAATGATACCAAACCAAAATTGTCATGTCTGTAGTAAATGCTGTAAAAATATCCCCATACAATTATCATGGGCCCGCTTTATGGTTTATTATGTGTGAAAGCCATTCAAACTTAGTGTTCCAAAAGCTAAAATTATTCTATGAGATACTTATTTTGAGATTCAAAGATATTTATTTTGAGATTCAAAGATACTTATTTTAAGCTATGTAAACTTGATTTTTTTACATATGTGGTCAATTAAATGATACCAAACTAACCATCATGGTTGAAGTAAATGCTGTAAAAATACCACTGTACAATTTTCATGATCTCTCTTTGTGGTTTATTATGTGTGAAAGCTCGTTCGAACCTCATGTTCCAAAAGGTGTGGCAGATAGTCGCAAAAAATTTATTTATTGTGTTGCTCACTTGCCACCAGAAGATGCAGCTACAGTTAGCGATATTATGTCTCCGGATACCACAGATCCTTGCACTCAATTGTACCCTGGCGGTGGCGCGGATGTTTGTGAGTGTTTCGGAATCCACGTTAAGCTCTAGGTCCCGGTCTAATTAGCCCAGCGGATAAACCAAATGATCTTGCGGGTCACTTTGGAAATGCATCATGACTCCGCGGGCCGCATATAAAATTACATTTCCCCCTACTAGATTTAGATCCACTATAGACATTTTTTTTGGACTGAAAAATTGAAACATAGCGAGTTATCATTTTTGTGTTTACTTACTATTATTCTTGCATGTAAACATAGATAATATAATAATAATGATACTAAACGCGCGTTGTAAAGAAATATATAATACTAAAAATGAAATATAAAAAAATAAAATATAAACGAAATAAAAAAAATGAATCATTAAAAAATATTTATTTTACTAGTGCGATATGTGTTTCTCCACTCTTTCACTTAGATTTTGCAAATCGATCTCAATTTCGGTATTTGCACATCGTAATGGGTGTTGCACATTAGCATCCGTTGTGTTTGAGCTTGTTTTGTGTTGGGTCAATTTCCTTTTAGAAAAAAAAAAAAAAAAAAAAAAACGATTCACAAGTAAGTTCAACCAAAAGTTTCAACAACTTGAACTAAGAGTCTGGTTTGCTCTACAATCAACTGTGCGCATCTAGGGATGGTCACTGAAGCCATTTAAAGTGAAACACAAAACCTACCTTGAAAAGTTAATTTTCCCCCTTAATTTCGGCAGTTAATTTTTGAATATATGGACGCACAGATAATGTTTTTTTAATACATTGGTTTTCACTATTTTGGCCATTATAAAATGAATATTTTTTGTAAAAGTGGGATAAATCACATGAGCCGGAAAATATTCAAGGAGGGCCTCGGATTAGCCACTCCTGGGTTGGTGCAAAGTTGCAATTTAGGTTTTTTAAAGCAACTGAGTTATCTATGAGACACGTATAAATTATTTTGCATATTACATTAAGTTATAAAAGGTAATACTAATTAACACTAAAAGCTTTCATTTTTTTAATTTAAAGTTCACTTTCAACAAATTTATTTTAATTAATTAAATTTAATTTGAAAACAAAATACTTAATAGCGATTATTAAGACCGTCATAATACGGTTTTGTTGAATATATTAAAATTTATTATTTGTGTATCTATTATTGAGATTATAGTATAACGTATCCGTTTGTTTTTCATTTGGCATTGGAAATTCAAATATATAACCCTGGCGACAATTTTAAAAGCGACCACTTGACTGAATTGTTAAAAATTGCATCTTGTTTTTTTGCGCAATGTTTTAATCTGCTTGATCCATCTATAAATTAAATTATGCATTTTAAAAAGGTGCCGAGTATGTATTCTTAAATACCACTTCACTTATCACTGTCCCTGCACTGTTTTGGTGACGATTCATGTAATACGAATAAGAAGATGGACTACAAATGTGCCGTTCGTAAATGAACGAGTCATAGAACGGATCATCTAGAACAGGGGTCTCCAAACTTTTTCAGTCGCGGGCCAAAAATTGAAAAAAAAAAAAAGTTTGGCGAGCCATGAAAAATTTTGCAAAAATTTTAAAAACACTATACAAGTATTGCAATTTAAATATGTTGATGAGCAGAATGAAATTGAGATTTCATTTTTAAAAGTTCCTTATATTGAGGTTCGAAATGAGAACCTCACTATGAGGAATCACAAATGCTCATCTGTCAGTCTACTCTTGAAATAGTTCTGTCCAAGGTTCATAGTTGAAAACACTTGTTCACATATATCAGATGAGCAAACATAGCACTGATTTTCTGGCCGTGAGATATTGAATTTGAGAAACCTGCCTTCGATATTGCTTTGTAAAACTCTAACTTTGGCATAGAAACAAGCGCTGGAGATGATTGTTAGAATGTAACTCAATTAATTCAAGTTGCAAATCCTTTCCGATTGAAAGCTGTCTGTGCTTGCTATTTCCGTCGATTTAGGTTTTGTAGAACAAAAATAGAGAAAGTAAAAAGATCATCAGTCCTTTGAAAAATAGAAAAAAAAAATGTTTAATCCAAGTAGAAAAGGAGATGGATATATAATGTATAAATATATATTTCTTTTAATTTGCCTCGGACCGGCAAATTACAATTCTATCCGCGGGCCGGATAGAATCTTCCGGTGGGCCGTGGTTTGGAGACCCCTGATCTAGAAGAATGAATGAAAAATCTGAAATAAATAAATAAAAATAGGAAATGATTAAGATTTTTTTTTTTTTTTTACTAATAGGCAAACAGTAAATGTAGAAAATGATCGACTGAACGGCACGGATCATTTTCGACCAATTGGGAAATAGCAAATGTTGAAAATGAACGATGTTATCAGTCCCTTTGGATCATTGGACTGAGAGGCGATTGCAGAAATGATGTTTTAATGTTTTGTTTTAATCACTTCAACGATTTTTTACTGTCAGGTTTTGGTTTCAATAGTTCAATTATTAAACCAGTATTTTTTTTTAAACCATATTTTTTTTTTTATCTCATTGCATAGTTTAGCTAATGATTAAATTTTCGCATTACTTTTAACCAATGATTAAAAGAAGAATTTAAAAAAAAAGTATAAAATGATTTATTTATTCATGCAAGTAGAACACTTGCAAATACTTGGAATAACGATAAAAAGATAATCAAAGTGTGAACAGAAATTATTTTTATATTTATCTTTATTATAAAGTTGAATGGTAAAACAAATATTATTGAAAATATGTGTTTGTGGAATTAGTTTATTATGTTTCTACTTTGTTGTTGATTCAGACATAAATTGCTCAACCTGAAAGTGGGACAAGAAGGATCTGATCTGAACCAGTTTTGCGAATGAGAATGAATAAAGGATGAACGGATCCAAAAGAAAGACAGTCAAAAAATGAACGGATCATTAAAATGGAAATGTTAAGAAATTTACATTTTAGAACAGGCATATTTTATCATGCACTTAGCAAACTCTAAAATTTTAACGGAACACCTTGGTAGTCGTAATGTTGGTAATCGTTTTAACAAATAACTTAAATAATGCCGGCATTTATTCTAGTATTTTAGTTTTACAAAACAAAATTCTTGGAATAATAAACTATAGCAATAAATAATCATTAATGTTGATTGTTTAGAAATCTTTGAATTATAAATTTCTTCAATGACACATACAGTATTAGATATCTACATTTTTTTTATAATTAGAGCGAGCTGAATAATTTTCTGTAGTCTGATTTTGTTGTAACATAACATGAAAACTGAAATTTTCAAAAAAATAAGTAGTTATTGGCATGTATCGATGTTTATATGAAGTTCTTTGAGATTGTAATTTGAAT
This sequence comes from Caerostris darwini, assembly GCA_021605075.1. Classification (NCBI taxonomy): domain Eukaryota; kingdom Metazoa; phylum Arthropoda; class Arachnida; order Araneae; family Araneidae; genus Caerostris; species Caerostris darwini. Next base: position 22,038 of record BPLQ01004482.1, read on the forward strand.
TCATCATCAATACATTTTTCAGAGCAATATAATTCATGCCTTTGAAACATAACACAATATTTATTATCATACAAGGTCGCTAATTTACCAGAATCCCATATTTTTTTACACGGAATTCTTATTGACCTTCTATGTTAATACGCTCGATAATAATAATACGAATACCAATGCTCCGTGGAATATAGTTTGGAAAACACTTATTTAAAAAAAGCTTATTGTAAAGTAGGGCGGACACTGGCGGGCCAAATCCCCCCGCCAGTGTCATCAATCCGACCCGCGACAGCGAGTAGCTTATTGTTGTAATAGGTTGGATAAAAAAACACGGAATGATAATAAACGGAACGGAAAAGCTAAATTAACGCAAATGAAACCGCGGGGTATCCACTTGCCAAAAAATACTAATGAGATGTATGTAATTGTGATTTTTCACTGATAATAGTTTGTAGTTGTGGATCAATTTTATTTGTACCAATTATTAAAAGCGATTTAAGATGCTCATCGGTTAACTTAGATCTGTAAACATTCTTTGTGTACTTCCTTTTGGAGAATGTTTCCTCACACAAGTAAATAGTACCATAGATTAATTAATGAGCTTTAAATTTTTCTGCCATTATAGATAATGGCAGAAAAATTAAAACGGTTTTGGTCCTTGGTAATTACTGGAGTAAACAGTATGGTCCTAACGCTGGAAAGTTTGGTGACCCCTGTTCTAAAGCATCGAACTTGTAAAATAGTCTGTTTTATTTTCTAAAAATTGACAGGTTTGAAAAACATAATTTTTTTAATTTAGCTGCGACGTTTAGATTTTTCGAGAGTTAAGTTTATTTTACATTTGTTAGAAAATAAGATACATTTATTCTTTCTTCTTTAACATTGGCGCAACCACTCAATGGTGGGCTTAGGCCGTCTGCCTACTGGCAGATTTTGAGAAATTTTCTTTCTGCAGGGTAAAGTTATCAGCCCTACGTCCAGTGCTCTACAGTTATATTAGACAGGGTTCTACTGTTTAAAGTGGATTCGGAATCACTACAAGCATCCATGGCCCGGCCGGAACTCGAACCTGAAACCCGTGGTACCGAGCGCCATACTGCTAGTCATTCGGCCATAAAACCTCTACGCTTATTCCTAATATATCTTAAGAAAAGAAAAACTTTAAAAAAAAATTTCCTTACATATAGTATAGATGCGGAGCAGAAAAATGTCTTTCGCTAACAATGATTTACATTTAAAGTTTTTCAGAATTTTATTTTGAAACAAATGTAAATTAGAGAATATTTCGAAAATCCTTCATTAATAATAATAATAATAAAAAAAAAAAAATACTGAAAATAATTTCTTTAAAACAATCTGTAATAAATTCTACCATGTTAGAAATTTAATTAGATTACAGAAAGTTGGCAAAATTGATGAAAGCAAGTATCGTTAAAAAAAAAAAAAATATTTGAGGAAACGCATTTGGCGATTTTTTTTATCTCAAGTTTGTCCAGCTTACTGATTTGGCGATTTTCAAGACAAACAATAATTGCTACAAGAAAAATGTTACATTTATTTTACAACTTAATTATGATCACAATATTGGCATTATTGGGGAGATTTTCAAATGGAGTGCACCGGTTATAGATATCGCTTTTGGCGGCAAGTTGCCACTCGCCGGCATGGCGTTTTCCTTTTGGCATTCCTTTTTATAGGATGTTTTACATGGACAACTTGGCGAGAAACGGTCAAACTGTGTAATACATAAACAGTAACTGTAACTGGTGCCCCGCATTATTTACTTTTTGGATTTGATTTGATTAGGTGCTTTGAGATTTATTCAATTTACTTTTTAGATGATGAATACTGAAAAGCAAATAAGCAAAAGGAATCAAATGGCACGATGCCAAAATAAATCTTAGTTTAAAAGGCGTGCCGTTAAATACCTTTCATTGATTAAATTCAAAATGGCAAGTTTAAGTTAGGGAAAACTTTGGCAAGTTTGTTAGTGTACATAATATTTTCTGATAATTTGAGACAAAATTAATTCAAAATTATGTAGTATGGTTAATTTAATTCAAGGAAGAAAATAGATTATTTGAAACTCAAATTAAGGACTATTTTATTTATTGTACGCTATGTCTGAATATGGTATATGGAATGGAGCTGATCCCGAAATTGATTTGAAATTATCGGATCAATTCAAAACCAATCTTCTAAAGGATTACATGTTGCAATACACGCTTCCTGATGGGAAAATACACGCCATCAAAAGAAACTTCGAAAAAGAATTCGAGGATGGTTTGAAACGTTCTGATGACGAAACAGCTCAAAATATAAGCTCTCTTGGCATGAAAGTGACTTACTTCACAGAATTTTTCGATGGCACAGAAAATGGCGACTTTGTCATTATGTGCCTTAACCGACGCCATCTTTTACTGCTGCTGGCTAAAATAAGACCTGGGTATCCAATAGAAACCGAAAGGGAATATTTTATTGTAAGCGAAAATACGCGAAGATCTCCTTACATACAAATTTTCGATTACCTATGCGACTGTCTGTTGAAATTTTTCTCAAAACATGAATTGTTAAACAAAACGCAAATTGTTGGGTTTTGTACCGATTTACCAATTGTCCAATTCGGCATTAATTATGCCATGGTGTGGTATTTCACGGAAAGTGCGACAGATCTCCCTCTCAATTGCTATGACATGAATAAGTGTTTCGAGATGGTTTTATTGAAGGAAAGATACCGCGAACTAAAAATCGAATTGATTGCTGTAATGAACAAGAACACCAGCATGTTCGTCAAAGCCTGCTATCTGTGTGGTAAAATCGACATGTTCATCAACTTTTCCGACGACTGTGATCTTTTATATTGTGAAAACCCGGTAAGAGTTAAAAAGTGGGCTGGCTCAAACAGTGCCGAAAGAGTCCTCATCGACACAGAACTCAAGAACTTCGGTGGAAGTGGTTGTTTGGACTTCATTGCGACAGATCTGGAATGGCTGGCTGCTACATCGTCTACATCCACAGACAAGAGAGCTCGATTACAGAAATTTATATCGGATCAGTACATTCTGGAATTGATAAAGCACATCCTCATTGATCTCCAACATAGGCTAATGTTCTGTCGCAAGACTGAAATTGGGAAATTACAAAGCGACGGAATATCACTCACCGAACTATGCGATTTCGCAAATACCAAGGATTTGAAGCATGCTGCCGCGATATTGCTTGGCGGAACCATTGGCGGGTCAGTTGAGGACGCAATGGTCGCCAAATACGTGTGCAAAATCGTGTTGATCAGAGCAGCGGTGTTGATCTCTCTTTGCATGACTCATGTAATGATGCGTTTTCTGGACGACGATTTCATTATAGCAGTCAATTCCCCATTGCTTCGCAAACATCCCGATTATGAAACTTATGTAAGAAACATCATGGCGATATTGGCGCCAGAAAAGAAATTCCAATTTTTGTGGACTGAGGATGAATTTAGTTTCGAAGGAGCTGCTTTAGCTACATCAATAATCTATAGAATGGAGATATCGCCTCGAATTATAACACCTATATCTTATGATTCGGCAGTAATACATTTTTGATCTGTCGCATGTTTAACAATTAAATTTGACTAAAATTTTTAAGAAACTGATTGTTTAGAAACAGTTCTTTACTTTTTTTACGCTTGGAATTTCATAAACTGAAGAAATAAATACTCACATATTGAGAGAAATTACTTTTAGTTGGGAAATGCGACAAAGATATAGCATAACACAGTCGTTATGTAGTAGTTGCTGAAATAGATTATTAGGTATTACTAATAGATTGGGACATTCGTATTAAATCAGCATGTATTGATACCAGATATTCATTACTAATATTACTAAAATCGCAGAATAGGGGTAGTTAGGATGAAACGTCAAAAAAATATTTACCCCAAGTGCGCCAAACATTGGGTAGCGATTGTAAGTGCAGCGAATTGCAAACATTACAATACACATTTGGCAATTTATCACCCAGATAAAAAAAAAACACATAAAAAGTCGCCAAACTCCAACGGTCCTAATTTTGCTCTCGCTTTAAACAATTAAATGCGGTTAATACTAAATTAATAAACAAATTACAGATATCAGTTATTGAAATTGGTCCAAATTGAATTTTAGGAGACAAAAAAAATTTTTTTTTGGAGACTTTTTTTGACACTAAATATGGTAACCTGGTTTTTCTCGTATAAAAATCGTTTCTCCACCGACCTTCGAGTATTTAACCCTGCCCTTAAACTGCAATTTTACCCAGAAATTGATCATAAAATTGTAATTGCTAATATGTTCACAAATAATAAAAGAAATTAAAATTTAAGAAGAAATTTCTTATACTGTTTTCAATCCATTAGCAGGCCAAAGTACTTGTAAGCACCCAAGGATTTTAAACCTTTTACAGCGAATCAAATGAAATATTGAAACACATAACGGTATAATTGCCCATGACCTGGCAGCACTTTTTAAAACTGACGCGAATACAGAAAAAAGCTATTACAGTATTTCAAAATAATAAAGGCAGAATTTTTTGTCGATGAATTAATTTCAAACTTTTACCTTTATTTCTCCTACAAAAATACAATTATATTTATGTACCTAAAATTCCTGTTGATATAAATCACTTTTTATGTGTATAAAAACTTTTAAAAGACAAACTCTTTCTATTTATGATCAAGGGTGGCCAAGAAATTAGTTGAAGGTTTGGTTTCGTTCGTTCTACGGTCATTTCGTGCACACTTTAGGCTAATTATACCAGGACCTACAGTTTAACATTAGCTGAAGGAAAACAAGGTTTTATTTCTTGCAGTATAGCAGCATTGGCAGAATTAAAAAAAAAATGAATTTCAATAAGTATGTTCCGTCGCCAAATTAATCAATAGCAACTAGCGAGTATTGAAACGAATAATTTTTATTATTTATTAGATTAAATGCTTGATATTTACGTATTCGATAAATTACTAGACTTATTTGTCATTTCAAAATGATCATGATGGAATCAGAAATGATCATTTGAATCCATGAATCTGTTGGAACCAGAAATTTATATCTTCGTTATCGGAAGTGGAAATCACAAAAATCTTTTAATTTCTCTCTGATGGCCAACATGATTTTCAAGCGCTTTTTAATACTGTGCTTCAATTTAAGTAAATCGAAATGTGGACTTCAACATTTTTTCGTTTAAATCCAAAATTGGCTGGATTGCAACAGAATTCTTGCTCGGCAAAGTTTTTGGTATTTGTGCATTAGTTCTCTTTTCTTTAGCGACATTGAACGTAATTAGAAAATGACAAATCGTGCTAATCCAATGCAAGCAACTACAACATGTTTACAAATGTCAAAATTAAACTAAATCACGAGAATTGGACAATATATTAATTTCTCATTTTGCTAACAGAGAAGTGATCTATAATTAGAAATTTTTTTTCTTCAATTAAATTTATTTTTCTCAATAGATTTTTTAAATAAGATATTTATGTTACAAGCAAAACATGTGCATGCTTGGCCTTATAGAATAAAAAACCAAGCCCACATAATTATAAAAATTTAACAAAAAAAAGTAAGGCTGGGAGCAGGGCCGGATTTAGATGAAAAGAGGCCCTAGGCTATTCCACTTATGAGGCCCTTTCGCCTCCCATTCTTAAGTTTGTAAATTACATGAGAGATAATAAAATACATCATTATTGTGATATATATCAATATGTTAAATGAAACTTGTTGTGATGGGTACTAATCTTTATAAAAAATGTGGCACGGATAATAAATAAAAAAAAAAAAAAAAAGTCGAAAACACTTTATATACATACGAACAGACCCAATGAGCCGAACGCGTTGATCTTAACCAATACATTTTTATGTTTATTAGTCATATGTGTAGAATTTCTCCTTATTTTCGATTCAGTGTTTTAGAGTTTACTGTTTTTAGAATAGTGTAATTCTAATTGTGCTAACAATTTGAATGTAGGCCCATCTTGATCTTGAGGCCCTAGGCTGAAGCCTAGTTAGCCTATAGGAAAATCCGGCCCTGGCTGAGAGTGGAGAAATCTCAGAATCAATTTTTTAAATTTTAAAAGAACAACTAAAAATTAAACATATAGCAGTTATCTAATAAAAGGTCTTAAAACATAAAATATCGCGATCGCACAATCTTCCCATAATTTTTTTTTATTGATTGGCGACACTTTTAAATCGCCAAATTGTGCACTTTCGCTGCAACATAACACACGCACCAATTAAATGTTTCATATAATATATCCTGAATATTAACTTTACCAACGAATTTATCCGATTTAAAAGACTAAAGATTTTAATTTGAATTCACCTTACCTTTCTGAATACACCTATATCCAACTAATTATTTTTAATTTTATTGTGAATTTAAAAACTTTGAGAAAATTTATAATTTGTTTTTTCATCGACATCTGTCAATGTTGTCCAAATCGAGTCTCTAATGGATATGTTTGAAATTTCCCTACTAAAATATCAATAGAACCTCTGCAAATCGAACTTCAAGGGAGTTCTCCAAATAATTCGAGTTTTCGACTTACGCGGATTTTGTAAGGAAATATCGACTTGTAGAGGTTTAGATTCTTTCTAACTTATTTTGAGTTAGAGAGGTAAAATAAATAAAAATTCAAGTTACAGGGGTAATAAAAATTCAATGTTTATTTGCAATTTAAGAGTTATATTATGTACTACAATAAAAAATCAAAATAATTCTGAAACAACCTTAAAATTAAAAATAATATGTATTAAAAAAGTCAGTTATTATTATTTATTTTCTTTTGCTTTAGACAAATCGGTCATTCTCTGTCTATAGCATTATCTAAGCTATAAAGAGCAGAAAATTCTTTTTCTTCTGAGTTGCTATTTCATAGAATTGATTATATTTACTGCATACTCATACATTGTTTTCTAAGAAACGATGATGTGCATTGTCGGCAACTTATTTTTCTTCGAGCTATAGAGGTAATTAGTTTCAAATGATCGAGTTGTAAAGGTTGTAAAATCAAACATTGCCAATGTTCGAGATACAGAGGTCCAATTTTTTTTTTCGAGTTACGGAGGGAAAATAGATACCAAAACGGCTTGTGGGGATTGTCTAATTATTTCGACTTATCGAGGGTTGAAATTTCGAGTAATGGAAGTTTTGGGGCTTGAAGGGAAGGAAACAAAATAGTTTTTCGATTTATCGAGGTTCTACTGTACTTCACATTTAATGATTCAAAAATGCAATTTATTAAAGATTCCATAATAAAATGAAGACTAAAATGAGTCTTAGTGAAGATGGTAATTCTACTAAAAAAAGTGCCAATTATTTTAAAGGACTTAAATTTTCCCATGAGCAAAGACAATCTTTTTATCCTTAAATTTTCTTCTGATTTGCAGAAGTCATTTTTCAATTTTAGACAAGAAATATGTTGTATTATAACTGTTTACATTTATTTCACTCTTTAAAGCAGTGTATATATATGGGCTGAAAATTGAGTTAAGTATAATTATTGAAAAAAAAAAAAAAAAAATTCTAGAGCACATGATCATATATGTCTCTTGTCCAAATTTCATGTTCTTGTGACCTATACACTGCCTTCCTTGTGGAATATGGATTTGTTGACCTTGATTGTCAGATGGTAACATAATGCTGCTCATATTTTCGAATTTTGTAGTTGCTAGAATGACGATACATTTTTATCAGATATTCATATCATCTATATAGGTTTAGAATGTGCACAAACACATTAAATTATACAAGTTTCAATCCTTTAAATTTTTAGCAAGAATGTTTCAATTTTTGACATCCTTTTTAAACCTATATTGGTGCTTGATATTGCAACAAATCGCTGATCAGTCGTCGCCCTGAATGTGTCAACTTCTTGTTAATCTAACTGTAATAATAAGAACATTAATAAATTTTTAAATATAAATAAGACAATAAACCAGAATCTACATTATATGGCTGTAAAAAATGGAATAGCAATTTACAATTGGCATAATCAAGAAAAAAATTGTAAGGATTTTATTTATACAAATAAGACATTACACAAAAGATGCAGTATTAATGTTTATTATTATTTTTTGATAACCAAAATTTGTTTTTGCTTGAAATTACTTTTAAAAGAATTTTTTTAAAGCAACCAATTATGCATCGTTTAATAATGTTATTTTTTATTATTATTACTTTCATTTGCACAGCAAAATGTAAGAAGACCAATTTTCATAATGTCTTTTATGTGCCGTTGTGAAAAATGAATTAAAAGAAAAAATCAATTTGTTTCCATGGCGTAGAATTTCAAAGTTTCCGAATAGTTACAAAAACACAGCTGCTTCAGTTTTGGTATTTCAAATTCAATGCCTTAAAAATAAAGCAATAGAAGTCAGTAAGCTCTTCAATCTGCAAAAGAAACAAAATAAAATTTAAAATTGATTTTTTTAAAATAATAGTCTGTAATAAATATAAAAAAAAGCACTAAATCAGCATATATATAATTTTTCATATCTAATTGAATGCTTAAAAATTTTCCAGAAATTATATAGTTTTTACATATTTAATAAATGATTGAAATAATAAGTCAATGCACATCTATAATAATTTAAAAAATATTGGTGTGTACAAATGATTCCATCCTTTTATGGGATAAATAAAAGATATTTGTTTGTCAAAGAATGAAATATAAATTTATTGAAATTATGCTCTTTCAATTTCAATATGTTCATAAGAAGTGAACATTGTTTCAGAGTACCTATGGGGTAAATATACCTGAAAAACCTCCACATAATCATTAATATAGTTAAAATAACATTATTGAAATTACATCGTGAATTTAGATTAATAGCGTAATTTTGTTTAAAAATTAAATAATAAAAAGAAGTAAGTCAAGTTACTCGGGTACAATTAGGAGTCCATAACATGTTTCCCTGCGGATGGTTAGTGAATTGATGTTTTCATTTCTAATGCATTTGTTTTACATTTTCTTAAGAATTAGATATCATTTAGGAAAAAAAAAAAAAAATTTTTTTTTTACGATAGCCAGTATTTGTGTTAGTTTTGCACATTGTAGAAATAAATGAAAATTTAAGAAGTCAAATAGATGCCTCAGATTTGCAATTTAGTTATTTTGGCCATTTTGAGTCCCACAAATTCTTTTTAGACGTGGGAAGGATTCAAACGTCGTATCGTAGATAGCTCTAGGTCTTTTTCTAGAGCTACTGACACCAGGATCGTAAACAGGAATTGTGTGAATAGCTTCATTGCGAATCTGAGGGCATTTATCACGAAATTTTGAATATGTAATCCATTATAGGATTAAGATCCAGATCTTTACGGATTTATTTCCTTCTAACAAACCACGGATCATTAACTATCCTGGCTACCTGTCTGTTCTGGAAACCTTGCAACTTTGTAGATTTTTCAATGAGGTGGAAGCCCAGACGGGACAACCATAGCTGAGAATTGTTCGAAAAATCTACTTATAGAGCAGAAGCTTATGTCTGATCGCTAACCTACTCTTATGAGAAATTAGGCTTTTGAGTTTTTATTCGCAGCAGATGCTTTTGCAACTATTTTAGAGATATGGGAATTAAAGTTCAATTTTAAGTCTAAAACCAACCCTAGGTACTTAACTATATTCAGTAACCCAGGGGACGGGCTGGCCAAATATGGTGACATCATTAAAGTTATCAATGTTACGCTTCCAAGTAAACAAGAGGCACACACTTTTATTAGGATTAACCTTTATTTTCCATGTGGTCAGCCAACTGTCTAATGAGTGATATAATTATTCAACTGAGCAACGACAGAGTTTTGTGCTGACTAATAATCACTGTCATCTGCAAACATCGCTAGCTGACATATTGTCGGTCTAGGGATATCGTTTACAGAGATTAAAAATAAACGTTGCCTTAGAAGAGAGCCCTGTGGAACGCCGCTCCTGATTGGACGGGGACTAGAGATAGCATTTTCAACTCTAACTAGGAATTTACGAGCAGAGAGATAGGAGTGCAAAAGATGAATTAAATTATCCGAAAAACCAATCGCATGAGCTTGGATATTATGCCAAATTTTGTCAAAGGCTAGGATACGTCCAGAAATATTCTCGTAGATTTTTGATTGTTAAAGTCTTCACAAATCAACTCATGAACATGTAAGAGCTGGCGATTTGTACTGAGTTGGTTCCGGACTAAGTATGTCATTATTAGTGCAGTGCTGATCGAGGATTTTAAGAATCAAATATTTTACTCATACTGCTGAGCAGTGAGATTGGATGGTAATTTTGAGGATAAACTAAATTGCATTCCGGTTTAGGAATGGGGATGACTGCAGCAGTTTTCCAACTCTTAATGAGATAAGTGTTACTTTCCTAATTTCTTGATTGATAAGTGATAATTAAAATATAAGAATAGGGGAGAGTTTTTAACATGCGATTAGAAATATAATTACAAAGCTCCTGGATTTGACTCTATCAAGAAAATTGCAACCAACAGACTTCCCTCGGGCTAACTTTGTCTATCGATTTAGTGAAATTTTGAGAGAGGAAAGTCTTTACTTCAGTGTTTGTGCGTCAGAAGAATTTTTTATCTTTGACGTCGTGGTGGGTCTCAAATTGCCGTTAAAATAAATGCACTGACTGATATAAAAAAAAAAAAAAAAAAATCCCAACACCATGAAAGGCGTGTTTATACAGCTGGAAGATGACATCTATTCAATTTTTTGCGAGTTTCGCATAAGTGTAGCGCTAGCTTACAAAAAGGTGGATTAGTAGCCCCACTCGGAACATGCAAATCAGGTTTCCTTTAAATAACTGCTGTAAAGTTCGTGAGGGTTATTGAGCTTTGAAATGTTACGTATTGAGTTGATGTTAGCCAAGGATGCCTTTAAGAAGACGAAGAAGCCATTATCAACAGCTCACCGATTTTGAACGAAGATGTATAATAGGGCTACGAGAAGGTGGATTTTCTTTCCGCGATATTGAAGAAAGACTTGGCAGGAATGTGTCCACTGTGCATGATTGTTGGGAGCAGTGGTCTGCTTCAAGAAAATCGGGTTCCGGGCGGCCACAGGTCACAACTGAGAGGGAAGTCCGCCGTATAGCTGTGGCCCATCGTACTGCGTCTGCGGCAGAAATTCGAGCTGCAATTGGTACCACAGTGACACAATTGACTGTTAGAAATCGGTTACTTCCAGGACAGCTCCGACTTCAACACAAATAAAGATGTACAACGGAAACACTTTTCTTTTTTTAAAGAAATAAATAATAGTTTTTTTCTGTACCTCATAATTAAATTAGTTTTTGTTATTTTTGATAGTAACTGCACAGAATACCCAATAGTTAGTGTCTCTGTAATTAATGTTTAAATAAATTGCAATTTTTTTTACAGCAATTTATATTATAATATGCTTTTACTATTAACTTTTCTATTTTAAAATAATTATGATTTTTAAGTGAAATCTTCAGCCCATGCAATTAAAAAAAAACCTCACTGATGGTAATAACATTGGTAATTGAATAAATGAAAGAAAAATGATTTTTAGATATATAACCTCTGTTTTTATACTAAAAATAATTAAAATTTATAAACGAAATGAATAAAATGCATACCACTTTAGTTGTTGGTTTTCCACTTCCATGCCCACTTTGAACATCCACTCGAATTAACAAAGGATTTTTCTGAAATACAAAATGTGTTTATTGAACTATTAAAATGTTAATTACACATTGCATAAATTGTTCTGTTATAAATTGAATGTTAGGTTTACCAATTTTTAGAAATTTCATTTCACTTCTGAATGATTATATACCAGAATTTTAAACTATTTTATTAAATTTATGTTACAAAAGCAAATGTACACATATCTATGCAATATAAAAGATTCCACATCAAAATTAATAAACTTGATTTTGAAATGCAAATACTCCTTTGTGCTAGGAAAGGGAAACTTTTTTTTTGAAATTCATACAAAAAGATGGAAATCTAAAAATTTTAATGATTTATAAAAGTTGGTAATTTTGTTCCTCTATGCCAAGAGGTTCTTAAAGTGGGGGTGTAAAAAAATTTCGGAAGTCACAAAACTACCTTTTATTTTTTATTTATTTATTATTAATGTTGTAAATGCTAGTAACATTTTTTCAAAGATGGTTTATTACATTTATATATTAAAATAAACTATAGATTTCATATAATATCACTTAAATTTTTAAGCACATGAATGGTGGGAATCATTGGCCATTTTTTTTTTTTTTTTTTGACTGAAAGGATGTAATAAACCAAAATGTTTAATATTTCTTTACTGCTGCATATCATACTTGCCCTTCAAAAATTAATTTCCTAAAAATTAATATTCTATACTGCTGCATATCATACTTGCCCTTCAAAAATTAATTTTTTCATTCTAAGTGTATGGGCTCAACACTTCTTTTGCTTTAGATTTTTCTCAGTACTAAGGTATGTAAAACGTTATCTAGGATCATGAATGAGAGGAGATCTTATGAAAGCTATTCTATTATTAAGAACGAAAAAGATTTAATACATTACACATTATAGCATCTTTGTGATTAAAGTGTTAAGTTAGTTTATAATACTTTGGTACCAGTCAATATCATACTGTTATATTTTTTTGTAAGTAAACTTATATTACAAGGATGCCTTTTAAATGAGTGCAAATACTTTTTTAAACAATATCTGTTTTAATAGATATACAAGTTCAATAACAATAATTAAATGCACGCCACAAATTTTTCTGAATCCATTAGTAAAAATTTGGGGAAAAGTAAGGAGTTGGTATAAAAATCCTTCTCGGGAGTTGGAAATCAGGAGCTGAATCTCCACTCTTGCATTTATTTATGGATACAACTGTATAAAGCATCTATTTAGAATTATATTATAGGTTTCTAAAAAATTTGGCTTCTTACTTTAAAAAGCTTGTTATAATCTACTTTGAAGATCTAAGTTTTATAACTTTAATCTTCTTAAAACAATGCATTCCCTAGTGTGAAAGAATAGTGCCAATGTAACTCATGCATGTTATCAAAGGCAGACAAAATGAGTACCCAGCATCTAGAGGTGTAGACAGGCATCCCTGCCTCTAGAGCAGGGGTCTAGAAACCACGGCTCGCGGGCCAAATCCAGTCCGCTAGTGTCCTCAATACGACCCGCGACATCGAATAGCTTATTGTTGCTGTCATAAGTTGGATAAAAAAACACAGACTGATAATAACTCTGTTTTATTTACTTGCTAGGTAAAGCTTAATGACAAGCATAATATTCAGAAAATTTAACTTGAGCAAAACAACTAACAAATAATTGAAATGAATCCCACTAACATTATAAACTAGTGAACATCCCTCGGTATTTATGTTGGGGTAAAGAGTATCGCATATGTATGTATATCGATGCTTGGAATGTATATATCCGGAATCAAACATATGATTTTTATCCTGAAAAACCCTCAGGAACGGAAAAGCTAAAATTACTAGTCTAGAAATTATAGATAATGGCAAAAAAATTTAAATGGTTTTGTCCCTTGGTACTTACTGGAGTAAACAGTATGGCCCGAAGGCTGGAAAGTTTGGAGTCCCCTGCTCCAGAGGGTTTATAAATTTGGAGGCTTGACTCTCCACGTTGGGGGTTAAATACAAGGCCAATCTCTTCACCTTGTAAAAAATCTACTGTGGCAGAAATCTCAAAAGAATCTTTCAGATAGATTTTATACCAGGAAAAATATCAAACTTGAAATATAGGAACATTAAAAAAGCTTACACATGCTTTTATCGAGTATAAACTAGATATACTTGTTGTCCAAGTAAAGAGATGGACTGGCCTGACGGATTGACTAAAATTGCAGTGTCAATTATAGCTGCCATGATAAAACATACTAATTCGAGTTAGTTTTATTGTTAGTAAACGAATCGGAGGTAGAGTTATTGAATTTAAACCAGTGAATGAGAGGATTTGTAAGCTAAGTAAGAAGTAAAGCAAGAGTAAGACATAGAATACTTCACTAACTTGTGCCCATGCCCCTCTAAGAATAAGGACAAATTCTGTGACTTTCTCGATAAGATCCAAAGTGAAAGCCTCTCAAATGATATAATGGGCGATTTTAATGCAAAGATTGGTTATGATGAGAATGTGTATTTGCAGGAAACCACAGTCTACATAAAGAGTCAAATGGGAATGGTATTGGATGAGTTATTTCTACTAATATAATGATTGAAAGTACAGCATTTAAACATAAAAATATACATGAAGTCACCTGGAGATCTCCAGATGGAAAAATTCAAAATAAAATAGATCATATACTGATAAATCACACAAGTACACAGAAGTAGTCTTTTAGACATACACATATTCCAGGGGTGTGAATGTCGACTCTAATCATTATTTAATTGAAATTGCATTGCAAAATCAACAGATCTTTCCTTTTATTGTAAGAACACAAATCTAAAAAGATTGATGTTGAACAACTGAAGAAGACAGAGATAATTGAAAAGCACAAAAAATATTTATGAATGAAGAAATCCTGGCTGTTGAGAATGATTAGCAAACTCTTAAACAAATTAATGCTGAAGCGTCTGAGATAACAATATCAGAATACCAGGAAAGAAAATGTAATCACTGATTTGATGGGGAATGTAATGTGATAATGAAAAAGAAAACGAGGCATATGGACTAATGATTCAAAAACACTATACTAGAGATGCTGATGAAAAGTACAAAGATTTAAGAAGAGAGTAGAAAAGAATTCATAAGCAATGAGGCAATCATACCTGCATGAAGTATGAAAAAGACATTGGAAATTTAAATTAATAGAGTGGGAAGGTACAAAATTAGTGACATGTAAAAGATTCTGCTTTATTGGCGTATTTTAAGTCTGCTGTGAGTAGAGATAATTAGGAAGAGAACTATTTATAGCATAGTGCCTACCATACGTTGCAAAGGTAAAGTTATAGAGTACAATCCATCAACACTATATAATGTTGAACTAAAGCAAAGAGGCAATTAAAAAGCTAAACAATACATCAGCTGATCATATAGGGTTTTAATATTTTTTACTTCTAATTATGATAATTAGAGATTTTATTTTGTAACCTATAGAAAATAAAATACAGGTAACTACTTTAATATTTATTTTTCCAGCAGCAAAGGGGTGCATTATTCTTTCACAGTTAATGAATTTTGAATTTAGGTAAATGAATCTTTCAGTCATGTGAATATTCCTTAGAAATAAATTAATTAAAGCTAAAATATAATCATTAATGACATTTAATGATACCAAGTCTAGCTTATGGCATTCAAAAGAAAAAAAAAAATGATATTTTAAATGTGATTAAAGACTGTAGACACTTACTTGTTTCTTGTAATTGCTTAATTTGTGTTGCAACTCAGCAATAAATTTTAAGGAATGCAATGGTACGACACGATCATCATGATCTCCTGTCAACAGAAGAGTAGCTGGATATTGAATACCATTTTTAGGTACTCGAACATTGTGCAATGGAGAATATCTGTTTCATGAAAAAAATAATAATAAATAAATAAATAAAAAATAATTGTAATTTAATAAAAATGTAGTAATAAAGATCAAGTCTTTTTAACAGAGAAAAATTATTGCTGTAGAGGACAATTATTAGACTCATTTTTACATACATTCTGAAACCTAGGGTATCATACACACAAAAAATATCGTTGGATAAAAGATTTTGGAAAAAATTTATAATGCTGTAAACTAAAGGATTATCAGTATAAAAAACAAAACAGTGAATTATATAAACTATTTAGAGGGAAAAAATAATAATATCAAGCACAGTCAGACCATTGATTGTGTGGAAAGATAAATATCTGGCTTAAAAGCAGAAATGAAAGAATTGGTTAATTGTACGGATCTAGTCAGATAAGCGTGAGGCAAAGCAATTTTCAAAGAAAAGTTTAATAGTTATTATAAATTTTTTTCTTTTAATATTATGTAATTTAAAATGATCTTTATTGTAATTAAAATCCCCTCTCTATACTTATCTTTCTTATTATGCAGCTCTGTTTAAATCTACCTGACTTAGTCATTTCCCAATTTTTCTACACAATATGTGGTCTAACAAAGTATAAAAATTAATTGTATAAAAGGGCACATCCTTCCTTCAGCCATAAATCAATAAACATAAATATATTGAAAGATGTAACATTCATTTCAAAGTTATTAGAATAATTATTTTCAGAATTTTATACAAGTACAGAAGAAATAAAATAAAAAAACCATTAGCTTTTAAAGTTATTTATAATGAAATAAGGGAGTACTAATATAAACCAAAACAATTTATGATATTTTATATAGACACTGAAGAGAAAAAATTAAATTATACAAACTGTAATATATGCATATTTTTTACCTAAAAATCAAGATTAGAATGTTAGCTACTTCATGAAGACAATTTTTTATTTATTTTTATTCAGACAAAATTATCCTTGATAAAATATTACATTTTATTAATTTTTCAGAATCAATACTTGAAACACAAAACACCATTTAGGGAACTTTATATACAGGAGAATATTTATTTTATAAGCAAAAATTTTTGAATGGTGACATAGCAAGCTACTCTATTGTGATTAAGATTTAAATCATCAGTTTTCATAAAAAATGAAATACAAACAACTTTTTTTCTTTTCTTTTGATAGAATTATGTTACTTTGATAAAAAATAATATATAATACTGTAAATAAACAAAAATTAGCTTTCAGCAGCATCTATTGTTTTATGGAATTAAAATGCTGTTAGAAATAAGAGAAAAAAATTGCAACAGCTTACTTCAGCAAATAGTGAAACTGTTC
Source organism: Caerostris darwini (assembly GCA_021605075.1). Taxonomy (NCBI): domain Eukaryota; kingdom Metazoa; phylum Arthropoda; class Arachnida; order Araneae; family Araneidae; genus Caerostris; species Caerostris darwini. The sequence goes on from BPLQ01004482.1 coordinate 38,864, forward strand.
CTCATCATCAGAAGAGCCATAATCACATTTCCATGCATGGCCAATGGTAAATTTATGAAATTTCAACATGTCTAACACTCTAAAAGAAAAAGAAATATAAGCTACATGAAATATATATTAAATATTTAGATATTTTCAAAAAATTAGTCCATCAATTTATTAAGGAAGAATTACATCTACTGAAGATGTTGTGTATTATCTTCATTAGATGTAATTGTTTGTTTGGTGAACATTACATACAATTTTGTAGAATCATAGTCACATTTAAAACATTAAAGAATGATTTTGTCAAGTTATACATCTTAAAAAATATACAAGAATTTAAGTCTATGAAATATTTTCTTATTGAAATAGGTAGAATTCAAGCAAAAACTATTTAAAAAGAAGATAGAAAATAAATGCTCCTTTGAAGGATGTTAATGCATTATTTAATAGCATGGAGAAAATCATACAGGAACTTTGTGATTCTATAACTTCATTAAAGGGGTGTGAATACATATTATATAAAAAGAGTGAAGATTGGTCCCAAACCTGGGTTATCAGAAAAATAATGGATTAAAAAAATTAAATTTACTAGGATAATATTTTTACATTATTTTTATTTACAAACATACAATGAATTTTAATTAAAAACAAAACATTTATTTCAGTTGTTTACAAAATATTCTATAAAAAAAGTCATGTTATCTGCTTTTAGTTTCTGACAATAAATGGGAAAGCTATTTTTGTCCCAAAACTTTAGCATTATTGCTACATAAAAGTATTACTAAATATTTAATAATGAACATTTATAGTTTAATAAAAATAAATAATTGGTTTAATAAAATATAAATGCCGCAACAATCAATAAAAAGCAGTGGCGAGACAGTACTGAAGGAATCATTATTTTTATTTTTTTTTAAATCTAGGAGTTAATGCTTAAATTAAATGTTAATCAGGCAATTCAATTGTATCCTTCAATAATACAACTGATAGCAATGATAGTCACTGCTTTGCCAGTAACCTACATAAGTAATGAGAAGCTTTTCCTGGCACCAAGGCCTAGAAAAAGTTGTCTTAGAACCACAATGAAAGAAGATTTTATGGAAGCTATTTTATTATTAAAATAATAATAATTTAAAATTTTACAAATATTGCACCTCTGTGATTAAAATGTACAATTTTCTTTTGATTTACGTTATTTTATAATACATTGATATCTGTTTTTATAGGAGATATATTTTTTGTAAACAAATTTAGAGTACAAGGATGACTCAAATTAATGTAAATACTACACTTTTAAAGTTGTAAAAAAAATGTATTATGTAAGAACTGTTTTTATAGATATATGAGCTCAATAAAAGTTACTGAATTTATTTTATAAATCCCTTAGTAATTATCCTTTATTTTATAAGATTATAGTACACAAGATTACAGTAAAGAGTCAGGAGAGTAATTGTAGTAATCAGTAATTGTTATAATTAAATTAATTGTTTTGATTAAGTTTTTTAAAATTAATTCCTTTAATTTGCATTTTATTTTATTAAAGTTATAATAAAAGTAATTACATTTTAAGAATTATATATTAATTTACATTTTAATTAATTATTTAAAAGTTAATAGCCATTATCTTTTGTTTTATAATTTTATACAATACTGAAAAATTTTTTGCACAAAGATGTACAACAATAATAGAGATTGAAATAAGTTGCAATAGTTATAAATTAATACCTCACAAGAGCTTAAATTAAAACATTTCAAGTTTATAATCACTGCTTCACCATTTAACTATGGTTATAAAAATCTATGATGTAGTAAATATATTGCTCTTCTACCATGTACATATCTCATTCTCTTCTCTTTTTTTCACTTAGACTAATCATTATTACCTAAAACAACCTGGTGGTTTTGTAGCAATTATAACCGAAAGGTAAAAATTTTGATTCAAACTAAATAATCTTTCAAGTTAGAAATGTTTTAAAGATAAAAGTAATTGGTTATTACAGAAATATTTATTACAATAATCATGTAGATATTTTATTTTTCAACTAACATAATTTCTTACCCGTATTAGCCACATTGTATTTAAAAATTTCGGGGTGTGAATTATAGGCCATTATATAGAATCCGTGGAAATTTTTTTTAGAAAATTTTACAAAACCAACCATTTCTAAATGTATTTTAACTAACTAATTCTCTGGCACTGCAGCCCATGGTGAGCCAAGGCTGTCATTTTGAGATTGAAGGTGGTTTAATTGTATGCATGTATTAGAGATGCATTTAACGGTATACATGGTATATTAATATGGAATGCAAGTAAAAGATGTGGGTAATATACATAATTAAAATATTAAACCTCTTCAAAAAAACTGTGGATTAAATTAATATATTAACAATACATTTGAATTAGGCACACATTAAAAATATAGCCCTAATTTAGAAAAAAAATTTATTTTAGAAGAAACTAACTTAAATTGGAATATAAATAATTTTAAAATATTACCTAGCAATGCTACAAGTTTTACTTTTTGGCAAAACAATTAAATTTTTGAGAAAATATATAAGCATAATAGAATTAAATTAAGAAACATTTCTTTTTACTGACATACAAGATATATTGTTTTCTTACCCAACTTGAGCAATGGCACAACCGTATAACTCAGGCCTTTGGTTGATGCATGCACCAACAAGAAGTCCACCATTTGAACCACCATTAATTGTTAATCTAAAATAAAGGATAGAAACATTTAATCAATATGGACTGCATATTGTGGTATAATTTATTTTAATCAAGTTTCTCTAAATATGAAAATTGTAACACATTATAATAGCTTAAAGCAGTACAAATATATATGCAACCCTAATTTAGAAAAAGCGTATAGAAATTTCTTTTTTTATATACAAAGCTTGCTTAACATGCAATCCTGCACTGAAATGAATGTTGACTTACATAATTTTCTCAACAAGGAAAATAATAAAGTTCTTATTTTAAATTAAAATCTAAATAATAATAACTATTCAAATAAATATATTTGAATAACAAATAAAATATTATTATATTATGACATTTTTACTTATTTGCCATGTTTATACCGCAGATTATTTAGAATTTTATAGTTAGAATTAGATAATTTATGTGCTACCCAACACAAAAATGGAATTCAAGGAAGTCAAAAGAATGCACATCACTGCTCTAAACACTACCATAGCATTTTGTTGAATCTTTTAAAAATACACTTAATAAGTATTGATAAAAAATATCAATACTTATTTATATAATCAAACAGTTGAGAAACATTATTTTTATTTAAAACCATTTTTTATTTAATTTCAATAATATTTATAATACAACTTATTTGATGCAATAATGTTTAAATGTTACGAGAATATACGAACTACCTTAATAATGTAAAATAAAGCTAAACTTTTTGTGGTAATGCAATAAATATTACATTATTGGCCATCTAATACAATTTTAGAAAGATATATAAATATAAACAAATATATAAATATAGAAAATATATACTGAGAACAAATATATAAAGTAAAAAATTGTTAAGAATTATGAAAAGAAATTATATTAAACTTGTAATATGATTCTTACTTCTTGGCACATGTATATTTATTCTTAATCAAATATTCTGCTGCTGCATGAAAATCATCAAAGACATTCTGCTTGTTTAACACTTTACCTTCACTATGCCATCTTTCTCCATACTCCCTAGATTAATACCAATTTAATGTAATCATCCATGAAAGTAATTTGACAAATTAAATTTATTATATGAAAGAAAAAAAAATATTACAGAAATAGGATTTATATACTAAAAAACATGGCTTGCCTATACATTATTTCATAATTCTAAAATACAGCTTAAGATTAATATATATTTATAAACATAATAATCTAATACATTATGCACATTCTACACTTTAAATACCATAATTTCTTACCCGTATTAGCCACATTGTATTTAAAAATTTGGGGTGTGAATTATAGGCCATTATATAGAATCTGTGGAAATTTTTTTTAGAAAATTTTACAAAACCAACCATTTCTAAATGTATTTTAACTAACTAATTCTCTGTCACTGCAGCCCATGGTGAGCCAAGGCTGTCATTTTGAGATTGAAGGCGGTTTCTTTTTACAAGGTAGGATTGTCAGTCCTATGTCCAACACTCTATATTCATATTAGACTGGGACCTATGGTGTAAAGTGGATTCCGAACCACTATAAACATCCATGACACAATAAGGACTCAAACTCTTTTTCCCCCGGGTCAGGGCGGAGGTCATATCGGCCACGAGTCCACTAGCAGCCCAATAAAAACCAGCCTTGTTAAAACCAGAACGTGTGGCACAGAGCACTAGTCACCCCCAAATGTATTTTACTAATAAGAAATCGATAGAAATTTGTGTGAGAAAAAAATAAACAGTCTTTAAAAATAATATATAGTATGATAAAAATAATATATATAACATAACAGTTGTAGATGGCAGAAATGAGCTGGATTTCTATATAAGTAGACAAAATAAGATTTGTACCATATATTGCAATGAGTGTGTTGATTAAAATTGCCTAGACAGATGTTAAATATAATAATTCAAAAAATTTTACAGAAAGACAAATTAGTAATTAGCTGCAATGCTTATAAGATTTTCATCTATGTAGGAATATAAATCAAATTATTGTTATTTGTTTTCACTGTAATTCCTCTTAAATGTGTATCTTTTTTATAGATTAGAATATAATTTTTTATACAATTGTGCATTCCAAAACTGAGAAACTGCTTGATTTTTTTTTTTTTTAAATGGTACAAGTCACTTGTGATTACAGGCAGAAAATTATTATAAGTTAATTACCATATATTTCCATGTGTAATCTGATTTTTAGAACTTATTCTAAAGTTAAATTATGGTGGTTGGCTTATTTATAGATTTAAATCTTTTAAAATACATGGTAGTTTTCTGTTAATCAGGCACCAGCGATAAAACACTAAATATCGCATGTTTTTATTTGTTCAATTTATACTCAATAAGTTCATGAGGGGAAAAAAAAAAAAAAAAACTAGATGAAATTATTAGTTTTATGAAAATGAATTGGTTTATTTTCAAATTTGTTTATATTGCTGGTTTGTAGCATCTTTACCAAAACGAAAAAATCTGACATTGACAAAATTTTCGCCTGGCAAATTAAGAAGTAAAATAGTTTTTCAAATCTCCACTAACTCTAGATATTTCTTTCTTTACTTATGATTTTATTTATTTATTTAGAAATGCTGAAGAATTATACTATTGTTAGAACTTTCAGTAAACACAGACAAAAAAAATTGCCACTGAAAATAAGACTTCACGGATACCACAAATTGTATAAAAACAATTGAATGGGTACTAATTTCACTTAAGGTTACCAGAGTTATAACTATCATCATTGGTGTCTAGCAATTTACCCGCTAAAGGGTGGAACAATTTAAACATCATCTATTCATCTCAAATTTCAATTTTTTAAGATATATTATTTTTAAAATGAACAATTAAAAAGTTATTTTATTTCTTTTGAAAGATTAAAAAAAAAAAAAAAAAATCACTGAATCAAATTTCATATAAAAAGAAGCATGACGTTACAATCATATACTATTATTTGATATGAAATAAGTTATTGCATAACACAAGGAAAAAGGTGTTCAATATTTCAAAAAAATAAAAATTGTGGAATTAAAATAGATTATTAATTTAAAAAACAAATCTGCAGTATTACAATAAAAATACTTCAGTAAGAGCTCCTCTCATGGTATTGCAAACACCCGACACACCAAAACAATAATAGTTTGTCCAGGTATAATGGATTTTTCTTAGGAGTTATATTCAAACTGTAAGTTTTAAATTCATTTACTTCAAATTTATCAAAAACAGATTTTACAAAAGGTTTGTAGTTTTTGAATTCATAATTCCTGGGCAGAAATAGAGTATACAGAACTCTATTTTGATATTTTCCAAATAACAAAAGAAGTTCATATTGAAATGCACTATTTTTTTATTGTTAGAAATCCTTTTGTTATTTTTATGTCAAAATAAAACCATTAATCTCAAATTTACTATTCAATGTTCAATTTTAATATCAACATCTTTTTTAATGATCAATACATGTATTTGTTAGTTTAAATAAGAGGATGAAAAAACAGTAATGTTTCAGAAAACTCATATAATTAGACTTACCCTCCTCCCCTTATATTAGGAATAGCTAAGACTCCACCAAGGTGCCTCATGAAGACTATTCTGGAAACACTGAAAGCAGGTAAAAGGCTTATATTAAATCCCCCATAACCATACAGTAATGCTGGAGCAGCTCCATCTTTCTTAAAATCCTATAAAAAAAGTTACAAATTTATACTTGATTATTATTAAAAAAGTCAATATTAAATATGGTTTACATTAAAACAGTGCTAGTTTTAGAATTAAAATAAAATATTAAAAACTAAAATAAGTGAGCTTACAATAAGTATATTTTTGTTCTAAATACGTTAATAATTACTCTTAAACAATTATTTAAATTGTATTATATAATATTAACAATCAAATATTTGCTGTTATGTTTTCGGTTTGGTTTATCAATCTACGATCATTTTTTGCATAATTCTAGTTAGACTGGGACCTACAGTTTAAACTGATTCTGAACCACTAACCAACATCCATGCCAATAAGTTATTGCATAATACAAGGAAAAAGGTGTTCAATATTTCAAAAAAATAAAAATTGCGGAATTAAAATAGATTATTAATTTAAAAAACAAATCTGCAGTATTACAATAAAAATACTTCAGTAAGAGCTCCTCTCATGGTATTGCAAACACCCGACACACCAGAACAATAATAGTTTGTCCAGGTATAATGGATTTTTCTTAGGAGTTATATTCAAACTGTTTTAATATAACTCTTAAACAATTATTTAAATTGTATTATATAATATTAACAATCAAATATTTGCTGTTATGTTTTCGGTTTGGTTTATCAATCTATGATCATTTTTTGCATAATTCTAGTTAGACTGGGACCTATAGTTTAAACTGATTCTGAACCACCCACTAACCAACATCCATGCCACTGCCAGAATTTGAACCAGAAGCCTGTGGTACCAATGGCCATAGCGCTAGCCAATTGGCCATCAGACAGCTAGTTCAGCATCTTTTGTCGGGTTTTGAAACCAGTTCCTGCAATTTGGAAACCTCTCTACTAGAACTTTGTTGTTGTTGTTATATTCCTATGGCATTTAATTTCTCGCATTTTTAGAGAGGGACAAACATGATTCATTGCAAGACTTTTGATTTCAAAAATTTCATTGCCAAAATTACGTCGATTTATTTTTCAGAAATTATTATTCCACTTGGTCGACAGCAACATCTAGACCAAGTCCATGAACCCATGTGTTCTCAAAATGAAAAACCGCTCCAGAACTTCAACACAACTGGCTCTTCTGGCAACCAATGCAAATCAAGATACACTCACCAGTATTTGAACCTGAAGTCTGATATCAAATGCCAGAGCACTAGCCAATTGGCCACTTGCTGTTATGGGAGAGAGAAAGGGCGTAAAAATGCCCAAATCATACCAACTAGATTAAGTCATTAATTGTCTCCTGACATGAGCAATATAATGAATGGCTAATATAATATATGCAACAATACAAATTAATTAGAATATCTATTAAAATTTATTTAATCAATAGACTCACCATTAGTACAAATAATTATTAAGTAGCAACAATTATCATAATGGTATTTCCTTTGTGTAATTTTTATTATTACTATTTTATAAATATATATAATGATTAGTGAACAATGTAGATTTTCATACAAAATATTCATAGATTTTAATAGGAAATTCAAAAATGGATCAAATACTGAATATAAATCACAAGAACACATACCTTTGAATGAACAATAAACATAGGGACTTTAGTTCCATCTTTGCTGTTATAAAAAACTTGAGTGGTTACAAAATTGGATGCATCAAAATCTGGCACCGTAATTTTTCGGAATTCCTTAAAAAATATCAATTAATTAATTTAGATTGAAAACAAACTATTAAAGTTAGGTACGTTAAAATACTTTTTATCAATAATGACTGACTTCATTGATAAAATAAATGCTAATTTTTTTTCTTTTAAATAATTAAAAAAAATTTATTCAAACATTCTACATCTTGAAAATTTCATTTCAACATTAAGAAAATAATTTTATTATTAAATTCATGAAAAATTTTACCACAAAATATTCAGTTGTTGTCTTCTATAGCAAAATACATTAATTATGATAAATAACTGATATAATTTTAAAATTAAGTTACTTATTGCTCATTAATAATTAAAAGTTTTATAACATTTATCTATTATTAAATTTTATCTGCATATTAAGAAAAAATATTTAACATCTTTTTTATTTTTATTGTAGATAAATAAGGCACAAGGAGGCATTTACTTACAAAAAAACTGTCTTAAATTAACATAAAAACTATTTAATATCAGGTTTATAAAGAAAAGTCAATATACCTCTAGATCAAAGCCATTTCGTAAATCAAAGTGGTAGATTATTCCCGGTGTTAAAAATGATACAAATCTGAAGAAAACCTAAAGAATAAAAACAACAGTTTAATAAATAATTAGTTATCTTTAATGCATCTATGAATTATTTTGATAACTGTAAAAAATGAAGCCTCTAATTCCAAATAAATTTCCAAGTTTCCTATATAATGTAAAAATAAATATATAAATAAACATGGCCATTTTTACTGTAAACAGACAATACTCTTTCCCCTCTAACATACAAATGCAAGTTTATCTTTTTCTGTTTTAAAACTAATTTTAATGTTTTCATACATACATATGTAATTATGAATATACAAACAAAATTTTCTGTTTCCTAATGTAGAAAGTAAAATGAATACTTGTTTAAATAATAGGAATAATTGAAAACTTAAAATAATAATTAATTAGCCAAGAAAGCACACATACACCTAATTTCATTTTTTAAACTTTTCGAGTAATATGAATAAATTACTATTTTGATAAATTCATTGCAATTAAAATAATAAAAATAAATTTCTTCTGCATTTACATTTGAAAAATAAATTCACTGATTGTTAAAAGATAATACTGAAAACTTCATTTTTTGAACTTTCTTATAAATGGATGTTTAAAAAACAAAAGCAATTATTTATCAAAAATAAAGTTTCATAGAGGAATTTTTATTTTCTGAAATCAAATCTGATCTTTTAATAAGAAATATATAGTAATTTACCAAAAAGTGCAGTGATAATAACTACCAAGATGTTATGCTACTATTAAATTCCTATTTATCATTTCGCAGATTTATGAAGCATTGTTTTATAAATGATATATATGATGCCAAGTGTTTTTAGAATAAGTGGATCAATGCACATCAGATAATGTCATACTTCTATGAAAAAATAACTTTTTCATCATATAAAACTAATACAAATTTTATAGTTATGTATTTTAATGTTAAAAATTCCCATGGAACCATTAAAAAAAAATATATTATAAGTAACATAGTACTACCTCACTGAGTTTCTTTTTGCCAGAATGACCGGTAACATTGCCAACATCGAATGTAAGATCATGAAGCTTCTTTCCTGTTTTCAATTCATGCAAACTCAACACACTCTTGAAAAAAGTAAAGAATTAATTAATAACAAACAAATTGCATTTAATATTTAAAAAATTATTAATTATTAAATAAGTTATTTTGAAATGTATATCCTTTTTTTTAAAATAAAATCCTTACAAAGATTTAAAAATAATATAAACTTTTTTCTGTCTATTACAGCAGACTCACAAATGAAAATATGTTTATGTAAATAATATTAAAAATAATCTTAATAGTGCTGAAAATTCTTTACTCATTTTGTAATGAAGTAGTAATAAAATTATAAAATGAAAACTTACTTTAACATCATCAATATAGCCGACTAGAAGTTTATCTTTATCAATGCAAAGACCCCAATCTAATACATTTTTAGAATCTTCAGGAATGATTACTTTCCAGTTTGCCTATAATAAAATTAAAGATTACCATAAAACAATCCCATGCAAGCTACTGATATTTTTTTCTCCCATTTTAGTCAATAATTATATCAACAAAAATATCGACAATCTTTTTAAAGAAAAATATGATAAAAATATTTACATTATCCAAGACAATTAATTGATAAAAGAAAATGCCACATTAAATAAAATTTATAATAATAAAAGAAATTAAATTAAGAGCAGAAATTTATTATGGAAGTAGTATTCAAATTTTCTTTCTTTTGCCCCTCTAAGCCTGTTTGTAATTTTGAACTTAATTTTATTTTATTTTTAATGCTTGATTTATTAGGGGCCTGATGGCCGAGTAGCAAGCACTCGGCACCACAGTTTTCGAGTTCGAATCCTGGTGGTGTCATGGATGTTTGTAGTGGTTCGGAATCTACTTTAAACCATAGGCCCTGGTCTAATATGATTTTAGAACATTGTGTGGTAGTGTTACTCGTGCCCATAGCATATCTTCAAGCTGCATGTGTCCCCTGGGTAGTTCTAAATGAGTAACAGCCTTCATCGATACAGCCCACAGGACATGCTTCTTCCAGGCTAGTCTGTATTGGGCTGCTCACAGGGAAATGATTGATACGACGCAGTCCTTGACGTAATTAAAAAAATGTTTGATTTATTTTATTTTATTACTAAGTAAGAATAGCTTTTTAATTTAGATATTTGGTATTCAAAGTGTGAAGTAAATTTCAGAAATTTGTAACGAAATTGGCATGTTTAAAAGTAATTGCAAAATATTTCTGAGAATGGAAATTTTTAAAGTGGAAAATTATAGAGGGTTAATTAGATTAACAACCAATTTTATTAAATATTTTTCTTTAAAATAGTATTTTTATCAATCCTTGGCCCAATTAAACAAAAAATTATATGCATTTATGTGTGAAGTTCTACTCTGATTTACAGGAATTTGACTTAAGAGATTTTTATACGAATCATTTATTGTACAACTTCAGTATATTATTATATTCTATAGTTATGAATAATATGATTACATGTTAATAGATATTTTTAATAATTATTTCATACAAAAACAGGATAGATATTTAATTCTTTTACTGAATTTTTAAAAATTAAGGTTAATTGAATATACATTTTCTTTTCTAAATTTTTAATATGAGGTTAAATGTGCCATTTCTAATTATGCAATGAGTCACTTTCTGAAGATCCACCATACATAGTTCATGCCTGTGTTAGAGTATTGCATCCAACATTTTGATAATTATTACATTAAGGAATAATGAAGGAATGTGGTTATACCATCAATCTATGCTTTTATGAAGTTTTTCTATAAGTGCTATAATTTGAAGGCCAATGTTAATATTTTCTTTTTTGACCTGTCTAAAACTATAGTCGAAGGATATCATTGACATTTGAATCAGCCATTTAAATTTCAATACTTTTGGCTTTATAGGATTACTATTGTAGATAGCCAAAAGTACTGTGTCATAGTATAGCTCAAATGCTTACGTACTTGAGTCTGCTAACTTAATTTATAAATCATAGTGAAATCTAATTTATGTTATGAAGATTTGAATACAACAAAATTTTAATAATAATAAAAGGTCTGCAAATTGCTTTGATTACGAAAAAAATTAATTAAGATATAAAATGCAGATATTGCCTATTAGGAATATTGGCAGAATTGTTAATGCTTTGGATGTTTAAATAGAAAATCAAATTATAATCAGCTCTCATTAATAAACTTATTTTTCATTAGAAGTCTAAATTTTTAATTTGTTTGAATATAAAATTTAAAACAATTAATTTATGAGTTATGAAATAAGAAATACACATAAGAATAAAACATGCATATCATACATTTTTCAAATGAAAATAATTTGCATAAATGAAATATACTTACCCTTCACTTCATTTAGTAAAATATTAACAAAATTAAATTTCAGATAAGAATTCAATTAAATAAGCCCTTTGCTACATATAATTTCATTTTATTTGAACTGAATACTGACATAATTGTACCTTTACAACATAATTTTTTTTCTTCTAATGCAGCTGGCAAATAGATCGTGATCTTTCGCCATAACGGCTGCACCTATGTTACTCACTTTGCATTACCCAGGGGGCGTGTGTAACTTGATGGTAAGCCACGGACGCGGCGTAACAATGCCCCCGCAGCGCTCCACGATCCTATTAGGACCAGGACCAGGACCTATGGCTTAAAGTGGATTCCGAACCACTACAAACACCCATGGCAAAGCCGGGATTTGAACCCGATACTTGTGGTACTGAGCGCTAGCCATTCGGCCATCAGGCCCCTTTTACAACATAATTAATTAAAGGTTTTTTATTTAGTTTCCTTTAATAATATCAAGTTCAGTTTAAATTTGAGAATCTGCAGCAAATGATCAATAATCAAATCTAGCACAGCAAATTGAATTGCATTTTAATGACAGACAATTTTACATGTGTTTTTACATTTTATAACTGAGCTATCCCTGGAAATTAGAAAAATTATATATTTAAGTGACAGTTTTTTCATTTAAAAATATTTAAAATATATTAAGAATATAAAAAATATCTTGTTGTGGCTTCCAATATGTAGAATTTGTTAACAAAGAGAAGTCTAAATTATTAAAGTATAATGAATGAGTATTATTACAATCAAAGAAAAAAACATAAATGATTAATAGGAAAACTCTGGTAATTTCTATAGTAATAGAGGACATGCAATAATTATTTTCAAATGAATCAATATGCTGTTAGAAAAACATAGTTACATAAAAAAAATAAATATTAAATTATAAAGAATGTGGATTAAATTAGATCAGATATTTACCTCATCAGGATTTTCGAAATCAATGGTGATAATTCGATACAGAGGAGCATCTTTATCAGTATGGATTGTAAATAAAGATCCATCGTTATCCACATACCTATATTCTGCCTCAAAATTATCAATAATGGTAGTTAAAGGCAATGGTCCTGGAAAAAACATATGTTTAGTAAGTTATAATATAAATTTCATTTTTTATGAATTTAAATTTTCTTACAAATTTGCCATGTATAAATTTATGAAAAAATCAATGTTTTCATAAATTTATATATGGTTAATTTTTAAAGAACTGTAACATATATTATGTCTTAATAAGAACATACAATTTTAGGGGATTAGACATTAACTGGAATTTTAGCTTTTAATGCCGGAATCGAACTATCATACTGGTTTACGGAAACTATACTGTATTATTTTTAGTCGACAGACAGTCTTTTTAGTTCGTTTTTGAGTTACTGTTTTCAAACAAAGCACATTGTTTCCAAGGACAAGCAAAGAAGTTTAACAATTTATTTGTAGTAATTAGGTAATTATCAATTTATTTTTAATTGCTAAGATACAAATTGTAATTTTAATGTACAAATAAGTGGAATATAAGACAAAATATAACTTGCACACAATTTTGCTTTTAGGAAGTTATATTTTTTTACCGGTTTAATCATGCTATGTCGATGTTAGACTCATTAATTTTGCTACCGAAAGGATAAGTTTTTCTGCAAGAAAGTTTTGTTTTCTCCAGTGGCATACTCAGAAGTTATCTAAAAAAGGGCGGCAATGGCCACTCAGAAATTTTAAGAAGAATACTTTTTTTAAAGGATGGGGGCTAGTGTTTTGTAAAAATGGATCAAGAAAAATGCTTAGAACATGTTGCAAATGATAGATAAAATAGTGATTGTAGAATGTAAAGATAGCAAAGTTATTATGACAATTGTTGAGATATTGATTCCCCCAAAAAAAATGTAAAAGACAAAACATTGGCAAAAGAACAAATGTGAATATATTGTGATACTATATCCTTCGCGTTATAGCAAAATACAATAAATGCATAAGTGTAGACATTTATGATCATCACATGGCATGTTATACAACATGTTTTGAAAATGGACTCGAAAAAGACTTAATTCTACAGATAATTGCAAAAAGATTTACTTTTGACTTTTTAATTAAAAAAATTCCACAAAACTTTCTACTTTTTGCAAAATTAGACACTATTTTGAATAGATAGAAATTTTTAAATTGTATTAAAGTAGGTAAAGTAAAATAATAATAGCTTTTTCTTAAAAAAAAAAATCCTAAAAGTTTTTCCAATAGTTGGTTGAAAAATTTTGTTAATCTCTGTAATAACTATGAAAAAACTATAGTAGTTGACATTCTTGTATAATCATAGAACTACAACATCATTCATTATTTTCAATAAAATTTTTAAAAGCACATTTTAGGAAATAAATTTTACCAACTATTTAAAAAAAAAAGTAATAGTAAAAAAAAATTAGATTATCTGGATTTAAAAATTCACAAGTGTTTTCAAGCATATAATTCATGAAGTATAGGCAGGAAATTATTGTTTTTTAATTCATAATTACCTGTAATTCCATTGGGCAATTTTTCCAAGTCACAATAGAAAACCTTATTATTTTTACAAGTTTCTTGAACTCCGACAATCGCATATCTACCACAGTTAGACACTGATGCACCTCTAAAAAAAAAAAAAAAAAAAAAAAAAAATTTAATGACGAAAAAAAAAAGAAAACATAATAAATAATTTATCAAAAATTTCATGATATTAAAAATGACAAAGGACAAGAAAAGCAATTAAATTTGTTCTTATTTTCTATTAAACCATAATTTTTTTTAAATTTAATCTTTGGTACTTATAACATTATTGCTTGATGTCTTGCTGTTAGTGCATTAAAAGATTTCATTTTCTTTACATTTAACAAAATATAATTACAATGGTGGGAATATAAATTTGTCTTTTAATCCAAATTTCTTTTTTTAATTAACATCTTTTTAAGATATGAAAACATTGAATTAATTTATTTTATAATTCAACAAGTGTATAGTTTATCTATGCATGTAGGTAATTATGATAATAATGACAATTCATAGAAACTAAAACATTAAATACAATCTTTCAAAAATAAAAATTGCTTATTGCATGAGAACAAGTATTATTTTAAATTAATTAATTAAAATAATCATAATTTGAGTTTAATATAAGAAACTTATTTGTAAGAATGCATTATTTAAATACTATATTAGAACAGGTTATAGCATATGCAATATTAAAAAAAAATCATTGATAATTTTATTATCAGAACTTTTTTTAAGTGTATAATTCATTAATCAATGAATTAGAAGATACAAATGCTCCTACTTACGTAAGCCAATGTGGATGATCTGGAAATTGAGCACAGAGAATGTCTTCAGATTGTTCTGTTCCAATCTTATGATAGTATACTGAGTGATTTTTCTGGACAGTTGTCTCATGGCCATCTGCAGCACTGTCTGCTTCAGGATAGCGCTGTAAAAATATTTAAAATGATTAATTTTTTTTTTAAATTTAAATTTCTAATAATACAATCTTTTAAGTCCCCCTTCAAAGAATGCAAGAGTTTATTCAAATTATAGAGGAGAATCAAATATCTTAAATGTTTATAATACTTGATGGCACGACGTTTGATTATTCATTGATGTTTGAATAACATTTTTAAAGCTATTTTTTTAATATTAATTTCAAAACTACAAACAGTATTTTGTTTTTAATTGTTTCCATCATTTTATAACATTTCTGAAAAGCTATTATTAACTGACAAAAAGAAATGTGAATGATAAAGAAAATGCTAATGGGTACATCAACAAAGAGAAAAATAGCAGTAAATGAAACAGCAACTTCGAATTTTCCAATTAAATTTTATATATGCTATGCAAATTTATTGTATTTATAATATTTTGATAATTTATAAATAAGATAATTATATCACATGTGATATAACAAACAAAATAGCATTTTCTCATTAATATAATGGAATAAAATTATTAGTACAAACATTTCCACAATTAGTAAAAAATTCTAACACAACACAAAAATAAAAATATAGTAAACCCTCTTTATATACATCTTGGAGGACATAAAAAATGATGCCAAAATGGGTAATTTAGTTCCCTAAAAAGTACATATCTAATATGTAAGGTACAATATAATGAGGCACATATCAAAGGGGTACTATATCATTTCTGAAGTCAGAACTAAAATGCATTTTAGTAATACCAATTATTTTTAAAATGATGGATTTTTTTTAATACAGGTGAATGTAATTTGTACACTAATTTGCATAATATAGAGATATAAAACATCCAGGTAATATTTATAATAATTGACACAAGTCATTATCTTTTAATAGGAATAATAATAATAATAATAATAATAAAAGAAGTAAAATTAGAAAGATAAAGCTTCTAGAGAAAACTTCTCAACATTAAAGGCATGATTTAACTAATATTCTTTTTTAAGTAAATCTAAAATAGTCTAAAGAATAAATTGAAACACGAGCTATCTAGTTTAATAATACTTTATTATCAAATAACAAAATTTAATTCATAAAAATTCATCTTTGAACTAATCTGTACGTGTTAATTTCTTTGGAAAAGAATGTTTTACAAGCACAGTTCATTTTCACAAGCAGAATTTTACTAAAGCTCTAACTTTTAAATCACACACAAACATAAACACAAAAAAATTTTAACAAATAAAAATCTGGAGTCTCTCAATGAACTGACTGAACTTTTGTGAATGTAACATAACATTTAAGGAAATCTTTTTGTTTTAAGTATACTTATTTATCACTTGGTTGTATTTTTAGTCTTTGGTTTTATAGTATGCAAAAAGCAAGTATTATTCCAATAATGTTTTTTCACAACAAATAAACTAAACAAAAATTAATTAAATATTTTCATAATTTAAACTGTGTAAACATTTTCAACAATCAAATACTTTGAATATACTTACAGAATAAAAAAATCCTTTGTTATCATGAGTCCAAGCTACATCAGAAAATTTTACTTTATATAATACTTCTGGTAAATCTTCTTTGGTTGCAACTTGCTTAACCTGTGAAAAAGCAATAGATCAATAGAAAAATATTTAAAAAAAATTTAAATCTGTATAGATAAAATAAACAGCAAGCAAGATATATAGAAAAAGCTTTCATTGATTGAATTGATAAAAAAGAAATATGAATCAAATTCATAGTTATATATATTACTAATGACAATTTTATAGAAAAATTTTAAACTACACATTTTAAGAATGTACAACAACAAACAATAAAAATTGACACAAAATGAAACATTGATATGCAATTAATATTAATAAAAAATTCAAGAACCGTAATTTAAGACATACACATATTGCTTGTACGGCAAAATCATGCTAAGCAAAATTAACTTTTAATAAGAAGTAAGGTACTGAGTACAATTCAAATTAAGAAAGTATGTGTAATTTAAACAAATCTATGTATTATAGTTAAAAAGGGAAATTGAAGCAAATGTCAACTGAAAGGACTTTTACTACAGTTTAATGAGTACGCCATGATAGAATTATTATATTAAAAAACTGGGGATTTTTGTGTTGCATAATGACTAGCACAACTCTTTATAAAATTTTCATGGTAAGGAGTGCAGAGGTTTTAAAGCCTATTATAAAAGGTTTTCTTCTTAATGGGTTAATCCCCATTGCAAAATTAGATTGTTTCTGAGAACTTTTTAATAATTTGCTTAATTTCTCATACATTAAAATAAGCTAATATTCATTATGTCTGTTTTCCTAGCCAGTTGGAGACAACAACAAGATAATGCAATTCTTCATTCCTGATTAATTCATTGACTTCTTTATATTCAAAAATCCTTTGTAATTTTTGACAATTTGCGATCCGATCAAAGGCAGCACCAATAATGTTCTGCAGCATACTACATATTTTGAAATTAGAATCAAGGCTGAATGTGTTACCTACTAAAATTTTCTGAACTGCATGCCAAATTTTCAAAAATTGTGTGAAACAAATTACACTCCCCAATCATTAAACTACTACACCTTTACAACAAAATAAAATTTTGGGGAAAAAAACCTTACAGGGGTATCTAAATGTTTTTACCACAACCTATAATTCATATGAACTTTTTACATGTTTATTTCAGAGATAGAGAAGTAATCATTTTTAAGGAAAGATAGAATAATCAGTAATTTTAAATAGATAGATAATAATTAGATAATCATTTAACAGATAGTAATTTTAAATATGTAACATGGCATTATTAGAATTTTCTAAAATTTTAAAACACAATCACCCCTGATTCTAGAATTGAACAAATTAAATGAAAATAATCATGATTATGTACAAAATTTTGTTTGGCAAGTTTACTATATGTGCATTAACATGAAGATCAGGAATATCTTGACGGTGGGGTAATCAACCAGGTTTAAAACCAATTAAATTTTTTAAAAAGAAACAAAATTATAAGAACAAAAATAAAAGATATACAGAATACAAATTGATGATATTGTGTTTAGATTATTACTATATATATATATGTGTGTGTGTGTGTGTAAGTAAAATACTAATGCAATTAAAACTTCTTAATTTAAAAAGAAAATTAGTACCATTAAAAATAACTAAAAAAAATATTTTCAAGAAATAACTTTTACAAAAAAACTACCTTAATTTTAGCCCAATCAGAGCCACTTTCATTGAGTCCATAAGCTAAGTATTCTCCATCTTCTGAAAATTCATAGATAGACAAACTCACTAATCCATCCTTAGACAATTCATTTGGATCCAGAAATACTTCTGGTTCACCTTTTAAGGTTTCTTGCTGGTATAAAATACTGAAAGACAATTACAGAATTTAAAAAATTGTTTTTTAATAAACAAGAAGATAGTTAAAAAATTATTAAACAGAAATTTATAACTCACCTTTGATTTTGTAAGCCACTATTCATAAAATAATAGTAATACTTTCCTTCTTTAAATGGACATCCAAACTTTGGATAATTCCACAGATCTGTAATTCTGGAAAAATAATAATTAAAATAAAATAAATCAGAATTACACTAAGAAATAATTATAAAACTTCTAGATATTAAATTATATACATTACTTAAGATTGATTTCAATTAAATTTATCACAGAACAAAAAGAACTATTTTTTTTCCAAAATAAAAATTAATATTTATAAAATAAACCTTCAAATTATTGAAAATTTAGAAAGCTTAGTTGCATATTTCTTTTAAACACTGACAAATATGAAATGCAAGATGGATAGATTAACTAAAGTACTAAGACAATGTTTCAGAATAAATCAAATACATAGGTTAAAAAGAAAACATGTATTATTAACCATTTTTGAAATGACTAAGTTTGTTCATTTAATTAATTTTTTAATAATTAAAGTTTTGAAATAAACAATACTAATAGTACATTAGGGTATGGGTTTATCTACTGCATAAACATTTTCAGAATTAATAATAAGCAAAATACAGCAATTTTGATGGCAAAACATTAAAAATAATAAAATAAATTTTTGAGTTTTTAAAATCTGAATTCCTTAATATTAAATCAAACCTTATATTTATGAAAGTTAAAACAATTTACATAGTTTTCTACATAATCTATCCAAAAATATAAATTTTTACTAATAGGAAATGGCAAAAAATGAAAATAGCACATAGTGTCTGATTTGTTATTCAAACAGCTGCTATCATTTGATGCTACAAAATTCATATTAAATTTTATTTGCTATTATAACACAAGAAAACTCTATAATTAATGAATACACAGTACATTTTAATTAATTATATTCATTTTATTAGAATATTAGTTATTTGCTGCCATGGTTTGAATATCACTGTTATTTTGACTTATTTCACTTCATATAAATGCAACTGATGGAAAATGATTGATTAATAGGCAAAAAAGTAATACATTTATTATTGTTTCATTATGAGAATACAGACTACTAAAAAAACTTGCAAAATTAATTTCTTTTGAATCAGAAAATATGCATGACATCTCAAGGAATGACAATTAAAGATAAAATGTATATTAATTATTGAAAAATTTAAAATTAACCTCTCAGTGAGCTTTTCTCGAACCTCGCAACTTTCTAAGTATGGAATTGCCAACTTATTTTGAAGACGAACGAATTCCTTAGTCTCTTCAGAATCTGGATCCTCTAACCATCGATAAGGATCCTGTATCTAATTAAAAAAATTACAATTATGTTACACAAATGTGTAGTTTTCAAAGATATATAATAAATGATCAAATTAAGACTGAAATACAGAAAATCTTACTCCCATTCTGATAATTTTTATAGTAACAGATAGATTAAAAGTATCATAATGTACAGTACAAATTTACTTTTCAGCTTTTAGCCCAATAATGCGGAATGGAATGGTATAGTAAAACCTTACTTACGTGTCCTCACACATTTTAAAGATTATAATAAAATTTTACTTGTATATCCCTTATCCATCTCTTTTAGTTGTTTATAGATTTAAAAAAAGTAAAGATGTAATAAAATAATGGAATAATTTTCATTCCTATAAAAGTAGTATCAATTATATGTAGCTAAAATTTAAACTTAACATAGTATGACCCAGCTATTCATCCGAATCAACATATTTACATTTTAATGAACTTAATAAAAATATTTTAATTATTAGAAAATAATAAGTGAACCCAAAAGCAATTTTAAAATTATTTAAAAAATATAAATAAGTACATAAATATTTTTTACAACAGATCCAGTTACTTTTTATCTTATTAAAGCTTTTACTCCACAAAACTGATTCAATAAATCCAATTAGGGATGCATTTTTTTTATATTTATTTTGTATGATATTTTAATATATTTAAAATATCTTATGTAAATCGACTTTCTGAATTAGTGAAATTACACGTCTCTTTCACATGTCATACTTGTACAACTGGGCATTCTCATCAGTGAAATGAATTAATACAACAAAAGAAAACTATAGGAGAATTGACAAATTTATATATATTGCTTTTTGAAATTTTTTGAAAAAGATTGAATTTGATTAAAAGGCACATATAGAATATTTTATTAGCATATAATAAAATATTTTATTACAGATACAGCTTTTATCTAAAAAGAAATAAAATACACAATATACTAAATTCTTGAAATAATCACTTTAATAACTATACATATATATATATATATAAATAATTTAAAGAGTTTTATCAAGGTGTAAAATAAAACTATAAGAAAATATTTAATTATTAAATTTAATTTAATACCACATTTAAGATAATTTGCCCATAATCAAACAATCGTTTTTGCTAGTGATAGACTTTTTGGTCTTTCTTTATTATTATGACTCTAGTTACTTAAATAGCTCTAAGATACCAAGAGTTCTTCTCATGAAATGTAATATATAAGCGATTATCATTAGAAGTGCTGACTGTTTGGTGTAATACATTGATAATTTATTACTAAATTGTCTAATGGCCTTAAAAACATTAATGATGAATCATTTGAATGTTTTTTTAAATTTTTTCTTTTATAACTTATGGATAAATTTAGATATTATTCGGTGCTTTAGATATTATTCGGTATAGTTGTTTATAAAGATTACTGAATGGTATTATTCGGCATGACTGTTTATAAATATTACTGAATAATTATTTTAGAGTTGATGAAACAAACTCTTAAGAAGAAAGCTATTCATCATTTAATATGCCAACTTTAACTTAAAGCTTTTTTTGTTGTTTGATGGTACTAAAGCAAATTATTAAGGAAATTTTAAATATAAAAAGTTAATCCTCAATCAAGTATTTTGGAACTGAAATGTAAAAGAATGAAAAAAGGAGCTCTCTTGCACTTTGAAATATCTAAATTCTTTATGCTAACATAAAATTCAGAGATATAATGACACCATTAATGGTACTATAAAATGAGTACCTGCTGTTAATTTTTATTCTCTAAATGATCCGTTTTAAAACATTACTAGCATATAATTTTCTATGTGAAATCTTACAACACATCATGCATTGGAAAATAATCCGTGTAAAGCAGCCACAAATGAAGTAAAAAATATAAATAGCATTGTCTTCATTAGAAAATATTAAATATCAATTATTCATATTGTATTAATAATTTCGGTTATAAGATAGAAAGGTCTATTTTCGTTATAAAATTTAATATTTCTAAAAGTAAAAAAATTCATGCCATATTAATGTGATGGCATGCCTTTTGAGAATCGACCTCACAATATATACACAATTTAAAATATATCCCCGACTGAACTCAGCAATTACTTCATGAATTTTATTATAAGTGCATATAGAAACTATTATTTATAACTGTAACCTTTGGTGCCATCATTTTTGTTGGAAAATGAAAAAAAATATTGAGTTAAGTCAATGAATACAAAAATTAAATGGAGGGGAAAAAAAAAATTCAAATCATTGGTAATATATATTTCAAAATATTTAATTTTTTTAAAATTACAATGGCAACAAAATTGTATAAAAAAACAAAACATATTATTTCATAATTTTAATTAATTGACTATTAAAAATGACAGTAAACTTTACTTTTTGTAATGAAATTTACTTTAATTTTTATTTTTGTATTTAATGTTACCTAACAATTTAAATTATAACATAAAATACTTTTTTCATGAAAAAATAAACTCAACAAAACAACAAATCTTTTAAAATAAAGAAATTTTAATCTCAAAATAAATTTTATAAATCTGCTTGAAATTTTTTTGTTCTATTTGCTAATAATTATATGGGCCTGAATGGCCGAGTGGCTAGCGCGCTGGCACTCAGTACACAAGTTTCGGGTTCGAGTCCCGGCGGTGCCATGCATGTTTGTAGTGGTTCGGAATCCACTTTAAACCATAGGTCCCATTCTAACATGACTGTAGAGCGTTGGGTTTGACAACCCTACCCCGTAAAAAAAAAGGAAGACATTTCATGTTTCGAAATCTGCCAGTAGACAGACGGCCTTGGCCCACAGTGGGGCTGTTGCGCCAATCATGATGATGAATAATTATATGGTATTGACGAGGACATACTACATGTAAACATTGCATGTGTTTTCTACTAAAATTCAATGAAAAAATTTCAAATCAATGGCAATACATAATTTACTTATATTAATTTTTTTTTAATTACAATTGCAGCAAAATGTCAATATAAATTTTTCCCCTAATAAAAAAAAACCTGCTCTATTTTTTGGTGATACTCATACAATAATTAAAAGATAGAACAAAGTGAGGGCTGCGAATGGTTCTTATACTATTAAAATCAATATAAATTTTGATTCAATGAAAATTTATTATTGCCTTTACGATCTAAATTTAATGATTTATAACCATTATCTCACTCATTTACAAGGACTTCTCATTTAAAAAAATTTAGAGAATTTTTTTACAGGTGGAATGATTTTTAACAGTATGAAATTTTACATTATGAAAATAATAAGATTACACAATGCAATGTTTTTTTCTTATCTCACTCAACAGAGATACCAGTAACATTCTAATGATAATACTTAAAAAGAATATATTTAAATGTTTCCTTTTAGAGGTTTAAGAAGAATTTATTAAAATTAAGCATTAAGTTAAACAATTTTTTTTTTCATTTTTTCATTTAATGTTATCAATGATACTTATTATTATTTAAAAAAAAATTAACATTGTATGGAATGCAATAATATGGAAGAATTTCTTTTAGAAGAACTACAGCAACATACTCAGATTAGTCAATTGGGTATTTAAAGCACAATTCCTTTTCTCCTAAATAACATGGGAATTAATCCAAATAAAAAAGATAAATCAAAATTATTTAAAAAAATATTGAAACATTTATCAGACAAATCAATAGAATGTATGAAAATTCTTTAATGCATCAAAAGTCTAATACCATTACAAACATTTTGCTATAAGTCCAAATATAATTAATTTAATTATTTAATCACTTGACATTAGGTATTTAATCCTAATTTATAGTGCAAAACTGTAAAAATTTTATTGACAAATTAATTTTATTCTGCAAATGAGTCCTATTAAGAATTCTATAAAAAAAAGAATCCATTGTATATCAAAGAAATTTTGTACAATCTACTAAATTTATTTTTTTTTAAATCGTTGCTCATTGAATTCCATACATAACTTTTTATATATGTTTTATATTTTAAATTTCAATAATTTCAATTTATTTAGAAAAAAAATATGATATGCTTTGAGCTTCACCTGATAATCCAAGTATATTCTGTATCCCTGAAAGAGTCAATTTTCAATCTACTTAGCAAGAAAAATTTCAAAAATTATTAAAAGGAAGATTTTATTAAAATTTTGTAAACGAGAATTAATTTATAACACTGATTTTACTAAAAAAACTAATGTATAAGTTTCATCATGGCGCCATGATTTCTGCATTTTATTAGATTTTAAACATTATAAATAAAACGAAACTACAAAATTTGATACATGCTATTGATAAAAATTTCCTTTAACATTTATAAAAAATATAAAAGTTCTCAAATGATTAAGAAAACAAACAGCGTTTATAAGAAAAAAAAAAAAAGAACACCAAAAGCTTTAATTTTATATGATAAGCAATAAATACTATTTCGGAGATATTTAAAATATCACTAACTTTAACTCCATGATATTCATCAACAGCTGTTTCATCACGTCTTGCAGCTGGATACTTAAAAATCATCGTACTAGGGTTTAAAAAATTAGAAAATGTTGGTATACAGCTGGTAGATGAATTAATAAATTTCCTTTTAAAAATCGGCGTTAATCCTTTCAGATAAAAGCGAAGCCGATTTAAAAACATACGTCGCGTTGCAGGCAGGCCATATCTTAACCATAATGCTTTGCGAGAAAGGACACCAAAATCTGAGTTCTTTATTTATTTGAGTGCATATATCAGTGGTTTTACTTGACTTTGAGATTTATGCTTGCGTTAGCTGTTTTTTCTCAATTTATCCAATTACTCTTGAGAAGAAATCAGAAAAAAAGAAAGGATAATACAAATAAAAACAG
The DNA here is from genome assembly GCA_021605075.1 of Caerostris darwini. Classification (NCBI taxonomy): domain Eukaryota; kingdom Metazoa; phylum Arthropoda; class Arachnida; order Araneae; family Araneidae; genus Caerostris; species Caerostris darwini. The sequence goes on from BPLQ01004482.1 coordinate 63,826, forward strand.
GTTTTCAGATAATCAATTGATTTCGACTGATTCCAAAAGTATTAATAAAGAAGCACCGAAATGTGGTGTCGTGCAGAACTTCTGTCACTAAATAATACAAAAAGTTTAGTACACACACAAAAAAACTTCGTAATTTTTCGTAGTAAATTAATTAGTGATATAGCTTTATAATAAGGTTCATTGCTCATATCAAATAACCAAGAATAGGATAGGACTTTATATCCAAAAGCTGTTTTAGCTTTTTTCTTTGTACGTCATATTTAGTGCACTGGAATAAAATATGTTTCTTGGTTTCAGGTTTTTTACATCTTAAGTATGGTGTGGTAGTTGCTTGGTTTGGAAGGGCAAATTATCAAGGTGAAAAGAACTTTTATCATTTTTATCAATGGGATGAAAATTGGGAATAAGAGAGGCAGGGGTGATGCGTAAATTTTTCAAAAAGTCAGCGAAAAAGGTTTGAAGAGAAATTGGATGTTACAAACGGGGAGAATAATTCTCTAATTTGAAAAATTGAGAGAGGGGAGAGAATGGATCAAAAGAAACGTGTTTTAGAAAAAACCGTTCAGCTAACATAGAGTTGGTCGGCTTCACACATATCTTGACAACGAATTTTAATTCTTACCAAACTATTAAAAACAATAACTTAAAAAAAATTGTCAAAAAGAAAATATTGTTAAAAAAAAAAAATAAATAAAAAATTGTCTGCAAACGAATTACAATTTTTAATTTTCTTTTTATTTATCAATCATTTGGTTAATATTTCCGAAAGAAATGAGATTCCATTGAATGGCAACGTATGGATTAATTGTATTCTAAGAAATTATTTTGTAATAGAATGGTTTATTTTTTAAATATTCAATGAATATAATGAGTTTTAATGGAAATATTTTTTTACAGTTCCTTTAAAGATGTGATTTTTATTTGCTCCGTAAATAATATCTCGCTTTCTATTTAAATAGATGATAAAATGAAGTATAATAAAAATTTATTTCGACTTCGGAACAAATGCGAACAAAATTATTGAACCTGGAATTTAATGAAAGTATGTTTTTTCTTGATGATTACTTTATGTAAATTACTAAAAAAAAACTATTGAAATTAAAATGGTTAATTTGATAAAAATTTTTTTATATATATTATTTTAATTATACTAGTAGATAATTATTGTAGCAATTGCAATGTTTTTAAATCATCATAATTTAAAATGAAATTAATATTCAGTAGTATATATAATAGATATTTTTGAAAAACGCCAAGTAAATGCCTATTTGTTGCGTAATGATATAATAAACTACATTTTTTCGGTTTCTTGTGTAGGAAGTGTTATTACAGGGATTGTTTAGATTGTTTATATAAAAAATTGATAAAATAACTCATATATGTACGTCATTAGTAATTGGTAATTATAAATCAAAACACCTATTGTAAATTAGTTGTATGTCACTTTTTTTGTGTTTAGAAAACATGTTATTTTAGAGGCATCAGTTATGAAGACTTCGTGAAAGATATCTTCATGCAAAAAACAATTTCGCAAAATGTGGTGAAAAAAGAAAGGAAAAATTTAGATTTTTATAAATAATATATAATCATAATATTAAATCATTTTCTGATATATTTGGTGGGGAATATTTATTATCGCTTAAGTAAAAAAAACTTTAATATCTTATTTTTTCTTTTATAGATTAATTTAATAGAATAAAGAAGCCTACTAGTATATAATGGGGAGTTCGAATAATTTACAAAGCAAAAATAAAGTATAAATCGTATAATCAGTATTTCTATTTAGCGCAGTATTAAAGGAGCATTACGATCACAATATTTCAAACTCCATGAAAAGGTCTTCAATCTAGTTGTTGGAAAGGAAAATGGCAGTCGTCGCTCGGATTTTTCAAATACATCTGGCGAAGTTGTGCTACTAGAAGAATGCATCTGTGATTTCACAAAACTATGTGAAGTTGTACTCTTGAAGACGCCATTTGAAGCAATCATATCCCGTCACATCTATAAACACCGAGCCCACAAATTTCAGGTATTATTTTCTCTATAGAATTTGCGGTTTGATTCATAGTCTGAATGTATGAGTTATTCCGAAAGTACAATTTTATCAGAAACAACAACAACACCAATATATTCAATACAAAAATTTTCGATTCTGATTGCTTTTTATTTTAAAAATTTATTGCTTTAGCAAGAAGTCAAACTAGAATTGAGAATTTTGATGGACAACAGTTGGTGACCGATTTTAATCTGGGTTTAAAATAGGATGAGAGATCTTCAAATCAGATTTCTCCAGTTCTACTAGATATATGGAACATTAAATAAATTTAAATGAATCCAAATAGAAAATACGCCTTAAAGATGAGAAATTAGAGGAACAACACTTCTTGTGAAGAGTTGCAAAAAGAGAAAACACAGTTCTATATGTATTTTTCTACAAAACTGAGCTGCCAAACTCATCATAATTCCACCTTAGAACATGAACACAAAAAACCTCATACTGAAAATTTTTTCCAGAAGCAACAGTCAAGATGAGTTCTTTACCATCTACGGGAATTATATCTACGACACTGGTAATTCAAAATAAATGAGTCCTTCTACGTTCAATGCATCTGAAGGTTTGAGAAATACGATTCGATTTTACAAACGAAGTCGTGAAGTAAGGCGGACAACAATCTTTCAACCATCTTTTCATGAACACAGAGTGACACGAAACGTAACACTGAGTAACCCACAGTGTGTAAAGACAACAAATTAAAATTTGCTAAACAGAGAAATTATCATGGAGATGGCATAAGATTTTAAAATATAATGATTCCATTCAGTACAGCTTAAAATAACCATAAAAATAATCACATTTCTTAAAAATTTTGTTGTAAAATTTTGCAGTTGTTTTGTCTTATGTTGTAAACTGTAATTTTGGTTCACAAAAATAATTCATCATGTTAAACTCTTTAAATTTCTTGAAATGAAAAATTATAATGTAAAAATAAGTATATTGTAAAGATAATTATAATGTAAAAATAAGTATAATGTAAAGATAATTATAATGTAAAAATAAGTACTGCTTAATTACGTTAAGAACTACTGATTATTTAAAATGATTGTTTTTATTTTTAAATACCTTTTTGACTGTCATTTTTATATACAACTATTGTAATGCAATGCATAATTAAGTCAAAGTATTCTATGTCATTCACATGAATATTCCATGATCATTTCACATATTTATTTTCAAAGTTTATACATAGCAGCTAATATGTGATCATCCATCTCAAGGTCAATTTAAATGGAATATTAAGAGAAGGATTCTCTTTTTTTTTTCTCTCTTTATAGTTATCTTTATTTTATTATTTTGTTTTAATTTCAATATCTTTAACCATT